>JAKSZT010053899.1:29620-41318 GCA_026826555.1 Tolypeutes matacus
GAACACAAGCAATATTGGAAGGGAAAATGTATTGTCTCTGAAATATTTTAGAGTTTCATAGACAACTTCTTTGTATTCCTTTTCAATAATTTTAATAACAATTTTGGAATATGCCTTAGACCAGGTTATCTTAACAAGTGATCCCTGAGCTTGAATTGAAATAAAAAAAAAAAAACATTTTTCTCATGGGGACTTGATGCAGGTGTGATATATTTATTAAAAAATACACAGTATTGTGTGGATTATTAAGGAGTTCATGATTTTCACCTGACTGGCAAAGGGGTCTGTGGAACAAAAATGCTTAAGTTCCTCTGCTTTAGATGCACTCATTCCTGATACAAGACAGAATGTATTCATTGGTGCATGAATGTCTTACTTTAGTAATTATTTTTTTGCTTGTAATGTGTACAGTGGGCCCATTAAACAACCAAGAACTAAATCAGTAAAATTGTCTTTTCAGTCCTCCTCCATATCTTACCCCTATGCCTCCTGCATTATAATATTTCCAAATATATATTCATGGGAAATGATAGAATGTATACATTTAGTTATTAAGAGCTTTATAAAAGGGAACCCATGCTGTAGGTAATCTTTTTGAGAATTGATTTTTTTTCCATTTGATGTGATTTTATAGCATTAGTATAGTTATAAGGAACTTTGGCTTAGTTTCTTTGATCAATATCATTCTATATTATAACTATACCACACAGATATACACATTTTGCCACAGATGCTTGTATAATATCTAGTTTCCTGCTATTACATGTAATGTTGAATGAACATAGCTGTGAATGTCACCTGATTCCCAAGTCCAAGAGTTTATATTAGGTATATATCAATGAATGGAATTGCTTGTTTATAAGGTATGAAAATTATCATGGCTGCAGAATACTGCCAAGTAATTGTAATAATTCAAAATGGTTGTAAAAATTTACATTCCCAAGAGGAATATATAATATCTTGCTGATCAATATCTCCAATATTCAGCTTTATCAGTTAAGACATCTTAATGGTTGACAATTGAATGGGTCTAGAATAATATTTCAATTTTCATTATACTATTACTTTGAAAATCTTTATCTGTGTGAAAAATTTGTGTTTTATATGAAATACTAATTTACATAGTTATTAAATCTAAATTATACTCAGCATCAAGCAGTAAATATGTTACAAAAAAATGTGTTATATTGAATCTTAAAGTAGTTAAAGATTTCCCACAATTATTACTCCCCAATTTATATCTATAAACCAGATCACGTCCCAAAACATGATTTTTATGTCCAATTGTTCCTTTTAAGTTCAGCTTAATTCTAATTTTTTCGATTTTATTTTGGCTTATATGTTCCATATATTTTTTATCTCTTATTGATGTAAATAATTTTTAACATTTTTACAGCATTTAATCTGTTTTTATCTGTAAGTTCCAACGAGGCTTCTAATCTACACACACTAAAATACATGTACATTTACATACTTTTTAAGTGAACAATTTTTTGAAGGATGGTTTACATAGATTTATATAGAAAGTATAATTTAAATGGAATAAGTTCATAAATCATAAGATAAATTATCACAAAATGAACACATTTCTATGAAATTAATACCATATATCTAGCACCTGAGAAGTTGCAATGGTGTTCTCTCCCATATGCTATGCATCCTCCCACCCAACAGAATCAATATATTATTTGTAACAAGCTACAACAAATATAACATCTATACATGTTGTTGAAGTTCTATATATGAATTCATATTATGTATACTTATTTTATCTGGCAACTTTCAAATGCTCTGTTTCTGACTCATGCATGGGAGCATATTTAGCAATAGTTAATTTATTTCAATTACTGTACTGTATTACATTATATGACTATAATCTGATTAATATGTGCATACTACTGGTGATTATTATTTGAGTTATATCAATGTGAAAATATTTTGAACAGTGCTAATATGAACATTCTAGTATATGTCTATGGTGCACATGTGCATGCATTGCTGACAAATATATAACTAAAAGTGGGATTTATAACAGATCATAAGGTCTGTATAAGTTGGGATCTAAAAGCATATACAGCAGGAGGCAAAAAATATTAAATGAAAATCAGAAAATGCTATTGATGGATGCCATAAGCATAATTTTATAAAGTACCAGATGCCAGAAACTGTATTATTCTTGTTTGTTCCTTCTGCTTACCATTGTTAAGATTCAGAGAGACAAAATCAGATGTAAATCAGATGATGAAGAGATGCAATCCCTTTTGGTGCCAGGTGCCAAAATTGTGGTTAAGTACATCCTGCTAGAGTAACAAAGTATAAAAATCAGCTTCAAACAGTTTCTCAAACCTGCGCTGAAGAAAACCCTTGTTGCCCTTATCCAAACTTGCTTAATTATCATAGTAAAATCCCCAACCCATGTGGGGTTTATCTACCCTTTTCCTGATCATGCAATATATGTGCAAACATGAGTTTTCAACACACTATCATACAATTATATAATAAGCTATGTGTGTTCATCCATATGCACAAAAGCTAATTCACAATAAAAGCAGATGCTAAATAGAAATCTATTTAAGTAATAGATTAAGTAAGAGTGAAACCATAGCTCCGGGGGTCAGGCCTGAGTCACTTTAGGCTGACCTTGGCTCCTTGTCTCTGCAGACACAATAAATGTAAGTTCTGCCTAAATTTCTGTTGAAGTTTTTCCTCATCATCTTGGGTTATCCATAGCAGCCCTGTTTTGGGACCTAACACTATGAGCTAAAGATTATGGAGATAAACTGTGCTTATAGACTTTAATGAATCTATAAGCAAATTATGAAAGAATGAAAATAAGTGAATTTAACAAGTTTGTTGCTATATAATTCTTCCATAAAAATTTTATTTCCATATATCAGAAGCAAAATATTTATAAAATGAAATTTAAAATGAGATGAAATGTACCTACATCAAAATCAGTGAAATTTCTAGGAAAAACTGAAATGACAAGGTTCCCACCAAAAAAAATAATGTTGTAGAGATAAAAAGTGAAACAAGTCATAAATGAAGAACATACATTTTCCACTCATGCACCAGGGCACCTCTACTATGAGCTTTTATGGAGGAATGGGCAAACTGTGCTTCTCCCCTACCTTCTCATATTTTGAACATTTTCAGACTTAGTCATTATAAGAAGTGGGTAATTAAATGGTCTTGGTTTGAGTCCTACATCCTGTACTTATTACAGGTTGGTCTTTGGTAGTTACATAAACTTGTTACAACCAATATACTTGTCTGTAAAAAGAAGATAAAATTAACACTAATTCCATGGTTCTACTTAAGTAAAATCATGCAAATAAATTCAGGCATAGTGCCTATCAGACAGTAATTGATCAATAAACTTAATCATTTTTATTATTTATTACTGATAGTACTATTAAATTTTTATTTATTTTATTCATAATTATCAGCTTTTCATTTATATTTTTGCTTTTAATCTTCTCTTTTATCACATTACTATGTCTATTTGCATACACCTGTTTTAATATAAATTTCAAATAGTCCTTTATATTTTCATTTGGGGGATCTTAGTATAACTATTAATACTAACTCAACCAGCCTTTTAAATTCTCAACATTTTTTTGTATGCAAAGCTGCTGTTCAATCAATTACAGCATGCTTGTTGTGTTTTGGTAGTACATTGCAGCTTTTTAAAAATCTCCCAAATTTAAGGTAAACGTTCTTTACCAGGTAAACATTTTTTCCTTATTTTTCAAAACTTTCTCCTCTCATTCACAACATTTTCTGTGAGAGGAGAAAGGAGAGAGAAAGGAGTTAATATTTATTTGATAGTTCTGGAGCTCTATAGTTATTATATAAATTAGCCCTTATTAAAAAAAAAGGCATGGGAGAGGAATATTTTCCTCTTTTACAGATGATTAAACTGAGGCTCAGAGAGTTTGTATAACTTTCCCAGGTTCATATAGCTAGAAAATTTTAAGACTAGAAGAGTTCGATTCAGCCTCCCCCTTTTGGAAGAACATTTTGTAGGGTGAAACATTTCTGTAAGTAACACTCTATCCCATTTAATTACCAGCTATTTATTGACAATTGCTAAGTGCTATGGGCTAGCAGGATTGTATGCTAAGTAAATTATCAGGTATAAAATAAGCACTTCATAAATTCTATCTCATGTAACACTAACAATATGATAAGGAAGTTATCAATTTCAAATTAGACATATCCTGAATTTAGTATCATCAATTCAAACAGGTCATTTGCTTCAGGCATTAAATATCCTGAGACTTGAAAATAATCCTGTATGCAAGTAAATGTAGAGGACAGTTTGTCCTCCTATTCTCCTAAATGCTTTCCCATTGTTATTCCCATATCTTGAAGCCTACGTTTCCCTAAGGCTTTAGCCATGTGCTGTTCATGTTATTATAGCAACAGAAGCATTTAGTGAGTTTTAAACAAAGACATAGGGGCAAGAGCTATCCAGCATTAGGCACTTCCTGCACAGTGGTGCTCCTGAGCAGGTTAGTGCCACATTTTGAGACTGTTTACAACTGGGGGTCATATTCTTTAATACTTTCAGTGTTGTCCATTTTATTTCTTTCAATTTGAGATGTAAAACATGATCTATACCACTTTGAAAACAGGGAAATTAAAGTATCTAGATTTCACCCAATAACAGCACAACTATGCCCATTTACTCTCTGGCATATGCATTATATAGAATTTGAAAATCATTTTTTATGTTTCAATCAATTAACACAAAACCTGTGACTACCCTGTTGTATTGTGTTCCATGTGGCAATATAATAGGGCTATAATGGTCTTTTTTCTTTGCATATTGTGAAGGACTTCATAAAAAGTTTTCTGTATATTGCCCCTCCTTTATTTTGGGTTATTACTTAGAATGAAATCCAAAATGTCTTTTAATGATTAGAAGAGGCAATGCAGGCTCTATAAACCTCACCCCATATTGCCATTCTCTGAATAAAAGACTTTTCATGTTTACCCTTCAAATTAACTTTCTCTGCATTTCTATTAGGAATAAAAATGACAACTTATTTTCAAGTTTGAATGTATAAAATATTAACTATTTGATTTAAACAGTGTGTTTCTTTAATTTCCTATGTGACTGGACATCTACCCATGTTTATATTACATATGTTTAACTTTAACACATTGTAATTATGAAACACTTATAGATAAGTTATTCAGGAGACTTGGGTTTTGTTCCATGCTCTAGCCTGAAGCTACATAGATATATTCAATTGTATCATTTAAACCAACAATTAATCAATTTCCACTCAGAAAAGTGACAGTTGGGGGTAGCTGCAAACACTAACGACTACCGTTTATTGAGATCTTACTAAAGCCAGATATTCATTAAGCACTCTATGTATACTATCTTATTTCATTCTTACAACAACCCTGTAGGACAATAGTTGAAACCATTATAAATACACTAAACTGAGTCTCATAAGGTGTAATATGTCTAATAAAACCCATATACTTAAACCACACGGCTCAAATCATGAATATATAGTACTTTTCAGATTGAGTTATTTGTGTGATTTAAATTACAGAGAGGACAGGAATTCTTTTTCATTCATGTAAATCAATGCTTCTGTAGTTATCCTATATATTTTTCATTTATTCATGGAACCAATAAAGTATTTCTTGTGCAAAGAAAATATATTTCTTTCTGCAATGGATATATATATTCTGCAGAAAACAGAGCATGGGACAAAATCAACTGTGAGAGAATGTGCAAACCTTTTTCCTTTTTTCAATTAATTTATCTATTACATGAAAGATAATCATATGGTCTGGACAATAGTTTTGAGAGGCCAATATTCATTTTATTTTGTTTGTTTTAGTCACTGTATCTTGCTATCTTGTTATAATTTTTGTAGTAGCTGGAACAACAGCAATAACAATAAAAAACTAAAACCACCATGGGAAATTTACTTTCAAAACCCAGAATCTGGACTTATGATGCCTAGTTTTAGAACTAATCTGATTCTCATGTCCTTAATCTACAATTTTGCTCTTCTGCTATAATGGGAGAGTCTACCTCATTTAGTTTTTGTGACATTACATGAAACAATGCAAATTAAGAAGTTAGCATAGTGCTTGGGACAATATTTGGTACAATTATTAAAATCCTAGTTATGGCTAATTTGCCCCTTATACAGCTTATAGATATGGAATTAGAGTCTGTCAAACTTTAAAATTCTAGTAACAAATTTAAGAAGACGACCGTATTAGGGACAGACCAACATTCACCCAGCTTCCTTGAAATTTTTGAGATTGAAAGAAATTATTGCATAGATGAAAAGTTCCATGTTGAAAATTTAAATTCTTATAATAAATAATAAGGACATATCATATTTCAAAATCAGTAATTAAATAATTTAAAAGTTTTAGAAAGATTGTATTGGTAATAATTTTAGAAAATTTCACACTATGTGAAAAGAAATTCATGGAAGGTGGACAGAGTACAAAAAGAACAATCCAAACAGACTTAGAAAACATTGTCTCTTAAACTGAAAAAAAGAATATTGATATATGTAAAAATTTTTGTCATTTAAAAAAAATTAGCACTATATCATATGGACATTAAAATAAATATTAATTTTACTTCCTAAGTATTTGAGTGGGAAACAACAATTCATATTTAATAATAATAATTAATCATAATAATAATGACTAACCTTTGTGGAGCTATCTTATTGTTTCATGAATTCTAGTATTTACTCAAATGCATTTTATCTTGTAATCACCAATAATCTTAAGAGACATATATATTATTTCCTCCAATTTTGCACATGACAAAGTTGAGATTTAAACATATTGTCCAGGGGAGTGGGTGTAGCTCAGTGGTTGAGTGCCTGCTTCATATGTACAAGGTCCCAGGTCTAATCTCTGGTACCTTCAAAAAATAAAAATAAACATACAATCCAAACTTATCCGACTACTAAAAATGGTTCTATATTCAAACTCAAGAAGCTTTGACCTGAAATATATACTTTTACACTGGTACATTTTTAAAAATGAATTCTATTGCATTAAGGATTGGGAAGACAAATGCTCATAAGAGTTCTCCAGTTTTAAACTACATTTTTAGATGAGTCACATATCTTTCTCTGGACATTTGATTTCCTGCTGGTTAATTGTGAATGTATGAAAATTTCATCTGATATCTGATTTGGATTTATAAAATAAACAGCTTACTCAGAGAAAGAAATGGGTACTATTACAATTATTATTTTTAAATCTATTATTTTAAAGTAATTTTGTCTTAATCATAAATCCACAGATGTATTCAAAGTCATATTTCAATATCGAATAATTTGATAAATATTTTGAGAAACTGCTCTTAAGCACAGTGCAATAGCTGGTGGCTTCCAATTCACTCAAGTATGGAGCAGAAGGTGAGACACAATTTCCAAATGAAGCTAGTACCCGAGGACAACAGTATGTTTGAGAAAAGTAGTTGTGAAATTCCTGAGCCTAAAAACATGGAGGCTGATTTGGCAATGGGCTAGATGTCCTGCTTCAAATCATAAAATTATTTGCTAAGAAAATTTAAACAGGACTTTAGAGATTTACTGCCCGTCTTTCTCCAGTCTTCATATTATTTAAGTAAAATGCACTTCCTATTTATTTCCCCAGTGTGCATAGAGATGGGGCTCACTTAACTGCTTTTAATTCCCTGTAAATTTTACATTTCATGGCATGAAGTTCAGTGGTAGTCATAAAGACACTGTCCTGTGTATCCACACAATGGAGTAAGGAAAGCCTGGAATGCCTCGTGGTATACAGCAGAAATAGACAAAATTGGTGAATAAAATTGATTCCTTTTGCATAGGGAAGAAGCAAAATTGATTCAAAAAGTAACAGAAAATCCCCATTGACAAGTGACCAATAAGCAAGTGAATGGAGTATTCAAATTTTTCTCTACAAGCTCAGATTATTTTACAACTATATGCTATTTTTTGCTCTCCAAAACAAGATCCAATAGAATTTCATTGTTTTTTGTATATGTTTTTTATGAGTTAAAATATTTTTAAAGAAAATTTAGATTACATAAATTTTACATCAAAAATATAAGATATTCTCATATACCCCACCAGCTCTGCCTCCCTCATTTTCCCCCAATAACAACATCTTTCATTAGCATGGTACTTTTGTTACAATTGATGAACACATATTGAAGTATTGTTACTAAATAAAGACTATAATTTACATTATAGTTTACAGTTTGCACTGCACAATTTTATAGACTTTTAAAAATGTGTAATGGCCTGTATCAGCCCTCACAATGTCATGCAGGAAAATTCCCTTGTCCCTGAAGTACCTATTTTACCCTCTTGCTCCCCTCAGAACTTCTGGTGGCCATTGCCTTTATATCAATGATATAAGTTCTTCTATTGCTAGAATAATAATGTCTACTTTAGTCCACAGTCACTTTCCCCACAAGGAGATAATCCCTATTTTCTTTAAAATTTCAGAAAATCCAAAATCAAAGATGATTTCTACACAACGTATTTTGTGACATTAATATATCTGATATCCATACATTCAAAAATAATACAAAAGTAATGTTAAAATTATCAAGATTATAGATTCAGAATTTATATGCCAATAAATTTTATCCAGCTCTTGTTCAGGTAATTTAACATGAACAAATATTTTAATGTAACACTAATATTAACTGAATAATTACATATAAATATCCCAAATATATGCAATATAAAATGTGAAACTCTAGTACAAAATAATTTAACACAAATTATAAATATATAAAATGAATTGAAGAAAATATTGCAGTATATATAAATATCAAGTAATAACAATGTATATAAAAAACAGAATACAAATAATTATTTAAATCAATAAGGAAAATTTAAACTACCTAATAGAAAATATGTACATGAGATATTCAGAGTGATTATAGAAGAAATCCAAGAAAGCAAGAGTTTTGGGCTCAGTATCATTAAGAGACATGTAACTTAAAACACATTGCTTTCCACTCTTATACGTTTGGCAATAATTATTTTTCTTTATGATACTTACCAATATCACAATTAGAAAAATCAAAACACAAATTGACAGTTAATGGGAGTATAAAAGTTGGGGATGCAGTTATCTGAAAGCTGAAAACTTATACTTTTCAAATATTTACTCGGGAAACTTTTGTCTCATGCACAAAGAAAGGGATTATTTTAATGAGGTTAGAAATAACCAAAATATTTATAAATATAATATTCTACATTAATACAATATAATAATTTGCAATATATAATTGCAGTAGCAATTAATTTATTAACATATATATTACATAATAATATGTAAACAAAGCCTGAGATAGAGGTATGCACAACATTATATTGATTTCATTTTTGACAAAGAGAACATGTTGGAACTTGTATATAGTTTAAGGACATGAAGGACATTGGTGATATATATACTAACCACCAAAAATGGTAATATTTATTAAAGGTATGATGCCCATTTACACATTTGGTACTTTTCAATCAAGTAACACAGAAACAAACAAACAAAAAGATTTCCTGTACCATAGCTTACAGATGAAACCCAAACATAATCCTCTTGGTAAGCATCAGTCCATTACTCTCTTTGACTATTTGAATTTATGCACAAAAGACACACCTCCTACAAGTATATCATGAGAAGCCATTTGCACATTCATATACAGTTTTACTATCAAAATAATAAGAGGTAAGAGAAATGGAATTTAGAAGGATTTTTGAAAAGAAAAGCTCTCTTGGCAAGTAAGTGTGATAGCTCATATTTTATAAGAAAAAGGTGCTAGACTACAGGCTCATTTCATGAGAACAAGTTTATTTTTGCAAGTTATAATTAAATTATTATATTTTGCCTTCAACTATTAGGGAAACTTATTGTTATTATTAACTTTTTAATTCATCATGATACTAAAAGAAAAAAGGAAATATTACCAGACCAAAGTAATAGAATAAAGGAGAAATATGAAGTCATAATCATGAGACATGTCACATTACATATTAAAATGCATGAATATGAAGCAATTTCAACAGAGAAATACCAAAGGTGTAGTAGACTGGGATTGCATATATAATATGTCTTAGTATGATGTATGGCATAAGGAAAACCATATTCAAAATTAATAGACATTCCCCAACCCACCCCTGATAGCTCCCTCATCTAATTGCACATTGCTTTTGTTTGTTGTCTCCTTGTTTTTTCTTTAGAAGTCATTGGGAATCAAACCTGAGACATCCCATTTTGGATTGGGGCATTCAACTGCTAGAGCCACATCCACTCCCCATTAATAGACTTTTAATTTGTACTACTATAGGTGCATATTATTAAGCTTGAATAAAAAACAATGTGTAATAACAGCAACAATGGTCAGCAGGCAAACAACTTCTTTGGAAGTAAAAGACTAAAGATACAATTAATCCTCCAGATCTTAGATTTACTATGACATTTGATTCAGTTTTCTTAAGGAAATACTGAAGCTTCCTTTAAAACAGCTCTCATTTCTTCCAGGCATTAGTGGAGCTACGGAGAATGCAAATGAAATGACAGAGATGAACTTCATGAAATGAACACAAACCCATCTGTTCCTCTTCTCCATAGTGCTCTTGATCTTCATCACCTCTCTACACTCCACACGCCCATGTACTTCTTGCTTAGCCAGCTTTCCTTTATGGACATGATGCTGGTCTCCACAATTGTCCCCAAAATGGCATCCAACTACTTGATGGGCACTGGATCCATCTCTCCCACTGGCTGTGGAGCACAGATCTTCCTGTTTCTCACTCTGGGAGGTGGCGAGTGCTTCCTCTTAGCAGCAATGTCCTATGACCTCTATGTGGCCATCTGCCACCCACTGCATTACCCCATTTTAATGAATCAGAGACTATGCTTGCTCATGACGGCAGGCTCCTGGCTTTTGGGAGGGGTTGATGGGCTTTTGCAGGCTGGTGCCACTTTGAGCTTCCCTTAATGCCACTCCCGGGGAATCAATCACTTCTTTTATGAGGCACCATCACTTCTGCACCTTGCCTGTGCTGACAACACCATTTTTGAGTTTTTCATATATGTCTGCTGCAAACTGTTGCTCTTAATCCCTCTGTCTCTCATTCTGATATCCTATGGTCTCATCCTGTCTGCTGTGCTGCGTATGCAGTCTGCTATGGCCAGGAAGAAAGCCTTTACCACCTGCCTGTCTCATTTGGCCTCTGTGGTACTATTCTGTGGCACCTTCATGTTCATCTACATGAGGCCCAAATCATATCATTCTGTGGACTGTGACAAGGTGGTCTCACCTGTGTTGAACCCTCTTATATACTGTGTAAGGAATGAAGAAGTTAAAGGGGCTTTTAGGAAGCGACTGGAGAAACATTTTACGTGATAGCAATATAGAGTAATAAATTGCCAAATTGTGGCAACCAAATTGGATTCAGGTTGCATTCCCAAAATGTTATTTTATTTTTCCTGTTTAACATATTTTAATGTTTTATTAAATTCTCTTGCTCTCACTTTGTCAATATGACTGCATTGTTTTTCTATAAATTTTTGTTTTATGCTTGGTAAATAAATTAGAAATTATATCTGTCTTATCATACCTTGTGGTAGTATTTTTTATTTGAACTTAGGGCTTCAGTACTAAGAAATAATGATTGAGAGACTT
>JAKSZT010053899.1:74808-87901 GCA_026826555.1 Tolypeutes matacus
AAAGCATTGAAAATCAACTATATAGGAATAGATTTAACAAAGATGTAAAGGACTTGTATTCAGTAAACTACCAAACATTGCAGTAGACCTAAATAAATGGAATTGTATGACAACAAAATGGGCAATTTAGATGAAATGGATGAATTTCTATAAACATACAAGCAACCTACAATTACAAATTTAAAAATCAAAGAACAGACTAATCACAGGACGTGAGATTGTATCAGTCATCATAAACCTCCCAACCAAGAAAATGACAGGACCAGGTGGCTTCACAGGTGAATTCTACCAATTATTCCAGAAAGAACACCAACTGTGCTGAAACTCTTCCAAAAAACTGAAGAGGAGAGAACATTACCTAACTCATTCTGTGATGCCAAAATCACCCTAAGATCAAAACTACGTAAATATGCTACAAGAAATCTACAGACTAAATTCTCTAATGAACTCAGATGCAAAAATCATCAGCATAATACATGCTAAAACAATCCAACAACACATCAATCGAATTACAGCACAATCAAGTGGGTTTTATTGCTGGTATATAAGGGTGGATCAACTGAAAAGAATCAATTAATGTAATACACCAGGCTAAAAAATCAAAGGAAAAAAATCACAAAATCATTTCTATTGATGCAAAAAAGGCATTCAACCAAATGCAGCATCCTTTTTTTCTAAAAACACTTCAAAACATAGGATTAGAATGTAATTTCTTCAACATTATAAAGGGCACATAAGATAAACCCACAAGTAACTTCATACTCAATGATGAAAAGCTATATGTTTAGCCTTTAAGATCTGGAACAAGACAAGGATGCACACTGTCATCACTCTTATTTTACATTGTATTAGTAGTACCTGTTCAAGCACTTTGGCAAAAAAGAAATAAAATGCCTCCAAATTAGAATGGAAGAAATAAAATGTTCACTATTTGCAAAGGACATGATCCTAGATGTAGAAAGCCCTGTAATACCTACAGCAAAGCTTCTAGAGCTAATAAATGAGTTCAGTAAAGTGAAAATATATAAAATCAACAGACAAAAATCTGTAGCAGTTCTGTACACTAATAGTGAGCCAAGTGAGGTGGAAATCAATTTAAAAAATCCATTTACATTAGGAATGAAAATAATCAAATATCCAAGATTAAAATTAACTAAGAATGTAAACTACTTGTACATATGCCAACACAGCATTGCTGAACGAAATCAAAGAAGAACTAATAAATGGAAGAATATTTCATGTTCATGGATTGGAAAATCAAGAGTTATCATTATGATGACTATCCTACCCACATTTATTTAAAGATTCAATTCAGTCTCAATAAAACTTTTTTACTGAACTTGAAAAGCCAATTATCCAATGAATTTGGAAGGATAAATGATCATGAATATCCAAAAACAATTTGAAAAGGAAAATTGAAACAGGAGGACTCTCAATACTTGACTTAAGGACATACTACAGAGATACAGTGGTCAATACTGCATGTTATTATCACAAAGATAAGCATACTGACCAATGGAACTGAATACTGAGTTCAGATATCAACCTGCTCATATTTGGCCAACTGACATTCGACAAGGCTATCAAGTCCACATAACTGAGACAGAATAGCCTCTTCAATAAAAAGATTCATCCACATGATAGCATGTATCAAGAGTTTGCTGCTGCTGCTGCTTGTTGTTTTATTATTGCTGAGAAGTATTTCACTGAATAGCTTTATCGGTTCACCAATTGATGGACATTTATATTGTTTACAGTTTTGGCTATTACAGATAAAATTGTTGTGGTCTTTTATGTAAAAATAAAATAAAACAAATCTTAATAAATTCAATTGGATGTCTAAAGATAATAAGGATATTAAAAAGATACTGGGTGAGCACAAACAAGAATTTGAAAGCAATCATAGAGAATTAACAGATCTTATAGTAGTGAAAAACACAGAAAATGAAATAAAAAATACACTGGAGTCATACAACAGCAGATTTGAAGAGGTAGAAGAGGGATCCATGAGCTTGAAGACATGGCCTTCAAAAGTGAATATACAAAAGAACTAATAAAGTAAAATATGGAAAAAATTGAACAGTCTTAGGGAAATAAATGATGGCAAGAGGTGTGCAAACATACATGTCATGTTTGTGCCAGAGAGAGAAGAGAACATAGATATCCATATCCAATAAGCACAACATTGAAGAAAATAGATATCCATATCCAATAAGCACAACATATTTGCATATAAATAAATCTGAATAAACCTAGGCAAAATCACATACTAATTAGAATGTCAAATGCCTAAACAAAGAGAGAATTCAAATAGGGGCAAGAGAAAAGTAATGCATCACATGCAAGTTCTATTAGTCAGTCAAAGGGGTGCTGATGCAAAGTACTAGGAAGCTGTTGGCTATTATAAAGGGTATTTATTTGGGGTAGAAGTTTACAGTAACAAGGCCCTAAAGTATCCAACTTGGGATTACTTCCTCACCAAACTCTATTGCCACATATTGAAGCAAGATGGCAGGCAACACCTGGAAGGGTTCAGCCTTCCTTTTATCTTTTAAGGCTCCATGGGCTAGCTTCTTCCAGTCTCAGCTGTAGGGTGGCATAGGGCTCATTTATTTCCAGGCTCAGCTGCTCTGGTGACTTCACAAGGTCAGCTATAAACTATCAGGTAAATGGCTCATTTCTCTTCCTGGGCTGCAGGATCAAAGTTGACAAAGTTCTCTCTTCTATGAATCTTCTTCTGCATTCTCCCGTGTACCTTCTTCAGTGAGTGTCCATTTATATAGCACAAGGGGGCAGAGACTCAACCCTGAGCCACACTACTGATGTAGTCAAATCAAAGCCCTAATCTTAACATAGTTTAATCAAAGCCATCTCATCTGAATCTAATATAATCAATTGGTAACAGACCCAGAGGAACAGACTAGTTTACAAACACAGTCTGTATCTCTTTTTGGAACTCACAAATAATATCAAACTGCCACATTCCACTCTCTGAATTCCAGAAATATATTACAATATTCAAAAATCCTTATTTAAATAGCAATACTAAGTACAAAATCACAGCACAATCAGTTTATAGAAATACACTTTGTCTTCTTCCAATATACAAAGGGACAGACATAAGATAAACATTTGCATTACCATAAGGAGAATTTGGGAGGGAAACATGAGTCACAGGACCCCTATAGTTCCAAAAACATGCAAGGCATACTCCATATGCTTGCCCAATGGCCATTTCCTTGGTTCCACCCTTATCATGCAAAGTTGTGGTGACTGAGCACCAGATCTCAGCCTCCAAGAATATTGGGAGTGATGGCCACTTGTTCCCCAGTCTCTGGGGTACAGTCTCAACCCTCTTAGTACAGTGAGGTGGTGGCAACATTCTCCCTAGTCTCTGGTAAACAGACCCAACCCTCTCAGAACAGTGAATTGGCAACTTGGTCTTCCCTAATCTTTGGGGGACAGGCTCGCCCCTCTCAGAGCTATTCGGTGTCAACCTCACTCTCCCCAACCAATGGGGAAAAGGTCCACCCCTCTCAGATCACTGAGGTGTTGACCTCACTCTTCCTAATCATTGGGCAATGTGCCCCACCCTCTCTGTAACCTTGGATGTCAAAACTCTCCCAACAGTGGAGTCTCAGCTGAATCTAATACAACCAAACTGTATCATGCCCAGAGGAACAAACCAGTTTACAAACATAATCTATATCTCTTTTTGGAATTCATAAATAATATCAAACTGTCACACAAGGGATAGCCAATAAGATTAAGTGCCAATTTCATCAGAAACCATGGAGACCAGAAGACTTTAGTATGATATATTTAAGATACTCCAAAAGAAAAACTATCATCCAGATATCTTATATCTGGCAAGATTGTCTTTCAAAAATGAGGATGAGTTTAGAATATTCTCAGATAATCAGAAAATGAGAGTTTGTAACCAAGAAACTGGCTTTGCAGGAAATACTAAAGGGAGTGCTACAACCTGAAAATAAAAGATGAGAAAGAGGCTCAGAAGACAGTCTAGAAACGAAGACTATGCTAGTAAAAGTAAATGAAAGTGTAAAAAAGAGTGGTGAAAATAAAATATGATAGATAAATCCCAAAGGTCCAAATGGGTAAAATAAGTATTGGCTTTACAGTAATAACATTGAAAGTTAAATGGTTAAGCTCCTCAATCAAAAAACATGAGATGTGGAACGGATAAGAAAATATGAGCCATCTATATGCTGTCTACAAGAGACTCATCTTAGACCCAAGGATACCAATAGATTGAAAGTAAATGTTTGGAAAAATATATTCCATACATGCTGTAAACAAAAACAAAAACTTGAGTAGTTATAACTATATTGTATGAAATACACTTTAAAAGCAAGCTGTTATTAAAGGCAAGGAAGAACATTATATATTAATAAAAGGAGTAATTCACAATGAGGAAATAACAATCATAAATATGTATTCACCTAACCAGGATGCACCAAATATCATGAGGCAAACACTGGCTAAACTGAAGGGAGAAATAGATGCCTCTACAATAATACTTGGAGACTTGAAAACAACACTCTCAGCATTGGATAGAACATCTGGGCAGAAAATCAATAAAAAAAAGAGCTTGAATAATATGATAAATGAACAAACCCTAAGACATATATAGAACACTGTATCCCAAAACAGCTGGATATATATGCTTCTTAGGGGCTCATGGATATTTCTCCAGGAATGACCATACTTTGGGTCACAAAGCAGATCTCAATAAATTCAAGAGGATTAAAATTATACAAAGCACTTTTTCTGATCACATGGGAATAAAGTTGGAAATCAACAACAGGCAGAAAAAGGGAAAATTCATAAATATATGGAGATTAAACAACACACTCTTAAAGAATGAGTGAGTCAAAGATGAAATTGTGAGAGAAATCAATAAATATCTCAAGATAATGAAAATGAGAATAAAATATATCAGCACCTATGGGATGCAGTGAAGGCAGTGCTGAGAGGGTAATTTATAGCTCTCAATGATTACCTTAAAAAGGAATAAAAAGCTAAAATCAATGACCTAGCTACACAGCTGGAGGAAGTAGGAAAAAAAACCAACAAGCTCTTCTCAAAGCAAGCAGAATTAATGAAATAACAATGATCAGAGCAGAAATAAATGAAACTTAAAACAAACAAACAAACAAAAAACAATATAGAGAACTTAAAAAAGCAAAAGTTGGTTCTTCAAAAAGATTAATAAAATCAAAAACCTTTAGCTATACTGACAATGAAAAAAACCAAGAAGAAGCAAATAAATAAATGAAAATGGGTCATTACTACTGACACCAAAAAAATGAAAAACATCATAAAAGAATATTATGAGCAACTGTATGCTAACAAACAGGACAATGTAGATAATATGGAAAAATTCCTAGGAACTTAGCAACAAACTACACCGATCCTAGAAGAAATAGAAGACATCAACAAACCAATCACAAGGAAAGAGTTTGAAACTGTCATCAAACAAATCCCCAAAATGATAAGCCCAGAATCAGATGGTGTCACTAGTGAGTTCCACTAAGCATTCAAAGAAGACTTAATATCTATCTTACTCAAATTCTTCCAAAAATATTCAACAAGAAGGAATGTTATGAAACTCATTCTATGAAGCTAATATCACACTAATAACAAAGATAAATAAAGACTTTAAGAAAAATGAATATTACAGGCCCATTTCCTTAATGAATACTTGCTAATTGAGTCCAACAACACATGAAAAGATTTATTCTTCATGACCAAGTGGGTTTTATACAAGGCATGCAAGGATAGTTCAATCCAAGAAAATCAATCAGTGTAATACTTCACATTAATATATCAAAAAAGAAAAAATGACATGATGTTATCAATTCAGTTAGAAAATGCTTTTGACAATATACAGCATCTTTTTCTTGATAAAAATACTACAAAAGATAGGAATTGAAGGAAACTTTCTCAACATTTTAAAGGCCATACATGAAAATCCCACAGCTAATATTGTTCTCAATGGTGAAAGATTGAAAACTTTTCTGTTGAGATCAGAAACAAGACAAGGATGCCCACTGTCACCACTGCTGCTCAATATAGTCCTAGAGGTTCTAGCTAGAGCAATCAGGGATGAAAAAGAAATAAAAGGTGTCCAGATGAGAAAGGAAGAAAGAAAACATTTGCTATTTGTGGATGATATGATCCTATACCTGGAAAGTCCTGAAAAATCTACCACAATGCTGCTAGAGCTAACAAATGATATCAGCAGAGTGTCAGGATACAAGATTAATAGGGAAAAATCAGTATTGTTTCTATGTATTACAAAGGTGCAATATGAGGATGACCTCAGGAAAAATAATTTCATTTACAATAGGGTCTAAAAGAAGGGTGTCCAGGTATCCTTAGTGTTTTGGGAAACATGATTGGCTGAGGCTATGCATGTTAACACTTTGGGGCATCTGGCTGAGACTTAGATTACAAGTAGAAAGAGAAAAATAATAATTGCAAATTGTAAAAGAAAATGAGATGGGATGGAGAAATATGCAGTGGAAAGCATGGAGCTGCTGTTACCTTAAGCCATAAACTGGGACAGGGAAAAATAAATGGTAGTTATTATTTCAAATACTTGATCTCTATTTTGTCCTCTGTTAAATGTCATCTATTTCTTATTTTCCTTTTAGGGTGTAAGTTCAGAATTTTTTATGTTGACAAATATTGTTTTACCTAAGACAAAGATAGAAGATTTCAATTATTATGAAATGGATAGGAAAATGTTATCATATTTGTTAAGCATAGTTAATCTTTTGCCATGAAATTCAATGTGCTATACAGCACCATGCCTTGTACATTCCATTCAAAGTGTACACTCAGTGGATCTGATTTTAATCACAGAGTGCTGCTCTCATCACCTCAGTCAATTTTAGAACATTTTTATTCCTCCAAAGGGAAAAATCCCAGTCTTTTTTGTTTACCTTTAGAATTCATACAATATCTGCTTTGCCACTAATGCAAAATATTATATTACTGTTAATTTTCATCCATAATGTACATTAGTTTAATTTCCCATGTATCACCATATTCTTAACACTCAATAAAAGAACATTATTATAGCTGTACTATTAACCACAATGTTTATCGTCCGCTGAAATCACTATGTTATATATCCCTTAGATTATCCTCTGTCTTCCTATTAATTGACATTTACATTCTAGACCCCTTTCAGACACAATCCCATTTATAAACCAGCTGTGTTAGCTATACTCATTATAATGTACTACTCTATCCATTTCCACACTTTTACAATAAACCTTATTAAAAATTCTGTATTAACATCTTCAATTTTCCACCCACATTCTATCTTCTAGTAACCTACATGCTAGAGTTTACCTCCATGAGTTTAATCATTATATTCCATTCCTATAAGTGAGATCATACAATATTTGTCCTTTGTGTGTGGTTTATCTCACTCAACATATTGTCTTCAAGGATCATCCATGTTGTCATTTCTTCTTGATTTCATTTCTTCTTACAGATGATTAGTATTCGATCATGTGTATATACCACACTCAGTGTCTGCCCAGAGCAGGAACTTCACCGAGAACCTTCAGCCTTGGTTGTCTAGGGAAATCCCAGAGCAGATGTTAGGCATGGAGCTGAGGGAACCAGGGAAGCACTGTAGCTGATAGAAATGGTTTGAGGCTGCTTTAGGGGATTATGCACTAGAGCAGAGTGGCTCCTGGCTGTCTCAATAGATTGTTACCATAAGCACAGTTATTTCCAATAGAAGGGTGCACTGATCCAGCAACACAGAAGAGAAACATTTCTCTCACTGAGGTGATTTATTGCAAGTGCTCAAGCAAGGAAATAGAGGAATCTTCCCGAAACCAGTTCAAAGTGAGAAGGGGTAAAAGAGATTTTAAAGACAAAGAAAAGGGGAGTATGAGCAGTTTCTCAGTACTGCATTGTCTAAAGCACATCAAACTTAGCTTTGGTTTCAGCAGCTAACTAACCACAGTTTAGCAAGGTCTTCATGATTCCTTTCACAGCCAACAGCTCAAGGATATCAAGTTTTTTGTCTCTGAAAGAAGTTACAGATTTTCTGGGTCATAAAGTGCTCCTGACACCTTTCTGTCTGGTTTTGCTTTGAGATGTTGTCTTATTCCTGTAAGCAAAACTGAAAGGTCTGGGAGAGGTGTGGGAAAATGGTGGAAGACTGATGGCAGAGCTAAATGTTTTCACAAAAAACAATGGAGAAAGAGGCAAAAGCTGTCTAAGGGATCTGCTTTGGAGATTAGCAGACCAGGACAGAGCTATGCAACTCCCTGGAGGGTAAGGGACAGAGAGACAAAGAGGTTGAAATGACAAATGTGCATTACCAGGCCCTCACAGTAGCTGGGAAGGGCTCCCCCCCGACTCCCAAGATATTAAATTGACTCACTGTGGTCAACTGAGAGGAACAGACATGTTCCTTCCTGTCAACTCTTTCAAGGGAATAGGGAAGGGAGTTCGACTATTCTTCAATAAATTCAGCCATCAGAGTCCACTTTGAATCTCCACTCTGGAGATTCAACACAGCAACACAGGAAAGCAAGACAGAAAAACCTCAGTGGAAAGGTTCACTAACTAGCACCGTCTGCTGGTTGGTCTGGAAATTGCATGGACAAAAACTTCACAAATTCTGTATCCAACCCCTAGGAGAAAATATGTGCCCCACTAGTGAGTCCTTGGCCTGATATTGATATAGAGTTCTTTGTGTTGTATTTAACCTTCTTAGTTTCATGGTGATATATGGCCCTGATAGCAAAGGAAGATGAACTTTTCTGGATACATTTTGTGCAACATTTCCTTTTACATAAAAAGGTTTTTGGTGATATTTTGAGAAAAAATACAAAAGGTAAGTTAGTCTATAGCTAGTATTGCTGGAAAGAAAATAAGACATACTTACAATCCAAAAAATATTATTTGAAAATAGGCATGATAATAATGTTTTTCTGATGGGGGTAGTTAATTCATTCAACATTATAAGCATAAGCCATGCTTTTGCAGAAGAGATAAAAGAAATCTTACATATAATCAATTCTATTCTCTGATTCATTATAAATTTAAGTGAAATTGAGCAGCTCTTATAGAGCAGTTTTATCTATTTACCACGTATGTTCAATACCATATATCCTTCACAGTTTTTGAGTAACAATTCAAAGAAATATTGTCTCAAACAATCTTTGAATTATAAAAATATATCATTAATATGTATTTAATGAATAATTATATGATAGGCAGTTGAAGATATTATTTATTCATTTGCTTTTGTGTATTCAAATTAAAATAATTTTTACCTGAAGTACATTAATTTTGACTTTCTAAATGAAAATATTGCATAATAATTTGATATGATAATATAGGAAATATCGTATCAGGCAAAAATAAATTTTTCAACTACAAGAGTTCTTAGGCATATATGAATGGATATTTGAGAGGTTTATCATGCATAGGATATAAAAAAAGTACAAGTTAACTAGTTGAGGTAAAGATAGATGGGCCTTTGATTCCTTCATATTCTAAGTTCTTCTTAGTTTCTTTAAATGAATAAATTCATCTTCAGATTAAAACAGTTTTTTGAAAGTTATAAAAATACTAAATATATATCAATATACTGATGAGAGAAAAATAATCTTTTCAGCAAAATATCGAAAAGTGTATGAATTATCTTTTGTTAAAAGCACTTCAAAAGTATAAGGAAACTTTGTAGTTTAATGTAAAGAGTCACGGTATATGACTATGTCTACCTCCTTATATATGGATTTACACTTTGGCATGCATTGGAAAGAGCAAAAGTTCATTTCCTAAGTTCTTACCACTCTATGGAATCATATATAAAGCTATTTGTTGGTAAAGAAGGAAAACTAGGCAATTAGTACCTATCCAATCTCCAACATTCTTACTGTTAAATGTCCCTTTTTGTATAATTAATTGTTTTTTTTTATTGTTAAAGAAATAGATTACATAAATGTTTTTAAAGAAATAGATTACATAAATGTTACATAAAAAATATAAGGGATTCCCATAAGCCCCACTCCTTTCCTCTCTGACACTTTCCCACATTAATACCCTTTATTAGTGTGGTATATTTGTTACAATTGATGAACACATATTGAAGCATTGCTACTAACCGTGAAGTACAGTTTACATTATAGTTTACACTTTGTCCCATGCAACTTGTAAGTTATGAAAATATATACAATGGCCTGAACCCATTACTGCAATGTTATGTAGGGAAAATCCAATG
Organism: Tolypeutes matacus; assembly: GCA_026826555.1. Taxonomy (NCBI): domain Eukaryota; kingdom Metazoa; phylum Chordata; class Mammalia; order Cingulata; family Chlamyphoridae; genus Tolypeutes; species Tolypeutes matacus. The sequence continues at coordinate 85,094 of JAKSZT010053899.1, forward strand.
TCCTGAAAATGCCCCCATATTACACCTATTCTTCCCTCTCACACACCTCAGAACTTCTGGTGGCCACTGCCTTTACATCAAACATCTCTTGATAGTTCTGTAATCCATTTAGTAGGAGAGAGGACATCAAACTAAGAGATGATACAGGATATAAAAGAGAACCTTTTAATAATAAACTATTCTATATTCCTTATATTTTACCTAGTATTTATCTGCATTTCTTTACTTGACATATGTGTTGTTGATTGAGAATAACCAACCCCCTTCTATATATATATTATCCTCAACAAAGCAATTATATTTAAAGAAAATAAATTAATTCACTCTCAAAAACCCAGCAGCTTTGTGTGTCTGTTGATGTGATTTTGTCATTGAAACATTTTTAACACAGGTAATAAGGTACAATATAAAAAATCAAATTGAATCCCGAGTTAAGGATTTTGTTTCTTTAATTGCATTGGAATTGTCCTGCATGACATTGCAATGACAGATACAAGCAATTATATATTATATCAGAACCTAGAAAATTATGGGGGACAGAGTAAACTATAATGTAAACTATAGTTCACAGTTAGAAGCAATGCTTCAATATGTGTTCATCAATTGTAACAAATGTATCACAGTTATGAAAGATTTTAATGGGAACGTGTGAGAGGGGGAGGGGATTGGGTCATATGGGAATTCCCTATAATTTTAATGTAATATTTATGTCATAAAAGTTCCTTTAAAAATATACATTAAAAAACAGAAATGGTAATTTTTGTGAGTGCATATTCTAGACATAGTATATTCCTTTATCTTTATTTTGTAAGAAGAAAAGGCAAATTCCTGTATGTCTATTTATTTAGCCTTTTAAAATTTATTTATATAAAAAAATATTCCCAATATGTTAAACCATTTAGTGAAAAGTTTATTGAATTGGCAAGAATTCAATCACAAATCTGTCACTATTGGAAACTGGGCAAATTACACATTTCTACAGAGTTAGGCTACTCATTTTAAAAATATGAACAATTAAATATAATTCATATTTTCTATGAATAAAAAAATTCATATAGAAGCATGTCCTAAACAAAATCTTGGAAAATTTAATGGGTGATTAGTTTTCCATTTTAGGTATGTAGAACTTAGACTTCTGGAATGCAAGTGATTTCCCTAAGATCACATAACTTGAACTATAAATTCGCACATTTAAGTCAGCCAGAAATTTGAATTTGAAGATATCTGACTTGCTCATCTCCATTATTTTTCTTCTTTTCTTCTTAAATGACAAAGTACATAATCACAAACTAGGTTGAGCATGAGCTATTGTGTATGTACATAATTGTAATATAGATATCATTTCCTGAGTGGTAGATTTAAAGAGTCTTAGCTGGGCTCCATCATTAGTATATTTTTAATGCTATCTTTTGCTTAAATAATAAATAATTTTGCTTTCAAAACTATCATTATTAATAAGGACTGTTCTTCAGGAAAAGGCTTCAGGCATACATGTGCCTAAACACTGACACTAGCAGAAATGTTCTCATTAAAATGGAGTGTTAATATTTTGGCGTGAGCAGCAGTATGTGAAGGTAAATTACTAACTTTTGGGGATTTATTTCACTTAGAGGTGACTAATGAGATGTAAATGCAAATATTGCATGAGATTTTCCAGAATCTGTTTTATCATTGCCTATCCAATGTTTCACCTTACTCTCTCTTTTTGCATATCATTTTGATTCAAAATGATACTTTGAGAAGACCATGAAGAAACAGGGATGAAGTTGAAAGAACTCTGTTAAAAATAAGAAGTAGATATTGGATATTAAATACACTGCCTCTGTACTAACTACTTATTATAATAAAAAGTATAGTGCCCTCAATTCTATATGTGCACTAGTATGGCAACTTTAGATGATTAAAGTGTAACAATGTTTAGATAGCTCAAAAAACAAATATGCATAAATTGGTTTTTTAAAATTTTCTTGAGTGATTATTAGTTTTTGCATCAATTTATACATCCTGTACACAGATTTTGCATACATGCTCACATGCACATGCACATACATATAAACTGATAGGAATTAATGGGGGAATATATTGAATAATGAAACAGTTTTAGGGAAATTTTTTTTCAATTTTTAATCTAATTCATGGGCAATTTACATTCCTATATTACTTATGACTCATTTCGGTTTTTTCCAAAAAATAATACATATTTTCTAAGGGCATGTCTTGTATCAGTTATATTATTCCTGGGAATTTTGGTGTTGATATTTTGGATGTCCCCCAATTTGTTCAGAAATAGACTGGTGGGAGTCTCTCAAGAGCAAGGGCTGTTCCTAATAGGGGAGAACAAACCAGTGTGTCAAGACCTCTTGTTGCTGGTAACTATGAATCTTGTCATCCAGTAAGTCAAGCCAGGGGTTTGTCATGGGCTCCAGGGGGATGGGGTGGGAGGGATAGAATAGATCAAAGAGGGGGTATTTAGTGGTCAGTGGAATTGACCTGTATTACCATACAGTGATGGACACAGGATATAGTAAATATCATCAAAATTTATAAAAATGTACGGTCTAAAATGTAAACCATCGTGTAAACCATTGACAATATTTAGTAGCTATGTTTCACTATCTGTATATCAATTATAACAATGTTATCATCCACATATAAAAAGGTATTAATATGGGGGGGGAGGAAAGGGGGAGAATGTTGGGTATATGAAAGTCTCCTGTATTCTGGGTGTGATATTGCTGTACCTAAAACTTCTTTGAAAACCAAATGAAAAATAGTGAGTCACTGGGGAATGAAAGGGGAAGGTGTCAC
>JAKSZT010053899.1:92605-104415 GCA_026826555.1 Tolypeutes matacus
ATCAGGTGAATGGAATGGTACTCAGCTGGCTCAGGAGAAGGGAGCAAGGAGGCAGGTGATCAAGCACCTAGCTGGTCTGGGGGAAGAGGACAGCATTAGTGCAAATGGGTGTGCTGCTGGTGCTCTTGAAGGAAGAGACATTGTTGGGTAACAAGGAGTGCTGGGTGCTACCAAGCTCAGAGGGAGATAAATGTGGGGGGGTGAGATAAGACAGGTGGACTGACTCTCATCTGGTTCCCAGGAAGAGGAAAGATGCAGGCTGTCACTGAAGTGGCTCCAGGGATGAAGGAGGAGGAGTTGATCAGTTGGGCTGACTTGCACCCACCCATTCCTAGGAGAGGAACGGGTGTTGTGAGAGGGTGGGCTTACAGGTGCCCAACTGATACAGGTGAGAAGGGAGCTATGAGAGTTTGCCAGTGAGCTAGTAGCTACCCAACCAGCCTAGGGGAGATAGGAGCTGGCAGAGGCAGTTGGTGAGCTGTCAAGTGACCAACAGGGCCAGGAGAGAAAGGAAATGGAGAGAACAAACCAGCAAGTTGTCAAGAACGCAGGGGAATCCTGGGGGATGTGAGCTATGATAACAACAGGCAGAAAGGGGAACTTGCACTGATTTTCTTTTTTTTCTTTACATGTGGGTAGCTTATCTCCAGAGAGTGGGCCATAAAGTTGAATGATTGGTGAACATAGACTATTGCTGATGGCTTGAGAGCAACGCCTGTTTTATTTTGCATTTTAATTGCTTTTCCTTTCCTTTTATTTTCTTCCTCTCTTTAATTCTTAAATTTTTCATTCTTCTTTTTATTTTCTCTCTCTCTCCTCTTGCTTTGTCTTCATTTCTTTCTTCTCTTCTCATCTTGTGATCTTTTATTTTTTCTATTTCTTTTTTTTTTTTCAAATTTTTAATTTTTCTTCCTTGTTTTTTTATTTTTATTTTTCACTTATTACTTATTTATTCTGGCTCTTTTATTTTTATTTTTTTGTTTGTTTATTTACTTATTTATTTTATATTTTAAAGATGCTTAGATTACATAAATGTTACACAAAAATTACAGGGATTCCAATGTTCCCCACCTCCCACACTTCCCATAACCTCCCACATAAATATCTTTCATTAGTGTGGCATATCACATGCAATGGATATACACATCAGGGTCTTTGCCACTAAGGATGGACCATAGTTCATATTGTAGACCACACTCTCTCCCACACAGTTCTGCAAGTTATATTCTGTTGTAAAATGGCCTATGTCTGTCATTGAAATGTCACTCAGGATAATTCCCAAGTCCTGAAAAAGCCCCTCTATTACAACTGCTTGACCCTCTCCCTGCCCCAAAACAATCCAGTGGCCACTGGCTCCACCTCCATGTTGTAATTTCTTCCATTGCTTGAATCACAATATGTCTAGAACAGACTACCATAAGTCCACTCTAGTCGATAGCTCTTCCCCCAATCCTGAGGAGTCTGGGATGGTGATGTCCACTCTATTTCCAAATGAGAGAGAACTTATATCCCATAGATAAGATGATTGGGATTGTCCTGCACGCAGGTGCAGACTCTCTCCATTCCCTGGAATGGCTGTTGTCCACCATCATATCCTCACCAGGTGACTTGGGTGAGTCCATTGAGCTGTAGAATAAGAGTTGCAGCTCCACCGAGATTCCAGGTACAGCTGGGAAATGGGCAGGACAAAGGCTCGTCTCTAGAAGTACACCTACAAACTCCAGCACAACATATAGGTTTGAACAGAAGGGACTGATGGACCATGTGCAGGGAGGACTTATTTGAGTCCAACTCTTATCACTCTCAGGAGAAAAGATTCTGAAGTATAGACAACTGATAAGGCATCAATCTCTTGAGCTATCCCCCCTTATACTGGACCTGGGTGTCTCCAGAGCCCTCAGGAGTGCCTCTATGTGGGGTGATATCCACTCTGGTGTTACATGAGATTCTACTGTGGTGTGCAGAAGCGTTACCTCTGTGATGACCTCCCGAGTCTCTTTGAAGTCTCTTAGCCATATGAACTCACTTGCCTTTACCTTTTCCCCCTTTATTCAAGGTCTTTTTCCAGTCATATTTCCAGTTGGCATTTGGTATTTATCTCTCATTGCCAGGGAGGCTCATCCTGGGGAGTCATGTCTCACACAGGGTGGAAGGTAAAGCATTCATATGGTGAGTTTGGCTTAGAGAGAGGCCACATTTGAGCAACAAGGAGGCTTTCAGGTGGCAACCCTTAGGCACCCCAAAACAACAGGCTGTTTCAATTTTAAGAGCAAAGATTCATAAGGCTAGTCATCATTAACAAGAACACATTAGTGGACCATCCTCCTTTGCCAGACACTGCCCCTGCTCTTGGGGGACTCTTGCTGTTCCCGTGGAGAATGTGGCAGAGCTCTCCAGGCAGGGAATTCAGTATTCCCTCATTTATTGAGTAATTCTCCACACTGTGGAGATCCACCTTGATCCTTTGAACAATTTTATATATCTTTCATGTATATTCAGGTAAACTTCCTCCCATGAAACCCTCATCCCAAACACCAATGATCCTCTCCTGCCCCCATTGTAAACCTTCTATGATCTAAACCGTCCTTGAAGATGAAGCCCATATAATAGCCAAATACAATTAAGAGGAAAATGAAACAATAATGATAAGTTTAAATATAAGAGACAAAATACATGGATACTTAAAAAAACACTAAAAATGAAATGTGATTAAAGGATTGGGATATTCAAAAAATGGGAAAAAACAAAAAAAATTAAAAAAAAATTTTTTTAACATTTTTTCTTTTATCATTGCATTATTGGGCGTCCAGTCTGTACCATGGCACCTTCCCCCTCTCACTCCCCCTTGTCTCTCAAATTTTCATTTAATTTTCAAAGAAGCTTTAGGTCACAGCAAAGTCACACACAGAATACTAGAGACTCTCATATACCCAATCTCCTCTCCCTTTCCTCACCCCATATTAAAATCTTTTTGTATGTGGATGGTAGCATTGTTATAACTGTTATGCAGATTGTGAAATATAGCTACTAAACATTGACAATGATTTACAGTATACTTTACAATATAGATGTACAGTTTAATAATTTTTTATGATATTTACCATGTCTTTTCTGTTCCTTCCACCCCATCCCCCTGGAGCACATGACACTCCCCTGTCTTGACTCATTGGATGACAAGATTCATAGTTAATTGCAACAAGAGGTCTTGACACACTGACTGTCCTCCCCTATTAGGATCCACCCTGGCTCCTAAGAGACACCCACCTCTCTGTTTCTGGGTGACTCGGTCCTCCCAAAGATGGGGGTCCATCTCCTTCCCATTAAACATGTATTTTATCTCTTATACATCCATGTATTTTATCTCTTATATTTAAACTTATCACTATTGTTTCATTTTCTTATTAATTGTCAGTGAGTCCACTCACTGACACAACAAATTGTGACAGGATGTACACTCACACACTCCCCACAAGCCTACTCCAGATGCACCCCATCCTGAATGCCCCCCCAACCTACACCCTAAACTAGTCACCCTACCTTGTCATATTGCCATAAGAGCATTCCTACTCCTGCGCTTTCAACATCATACCCACAAATCCCATGTTCACCTGGTCCCTCTCCCATCTCTCCCCTGAGTATCCTGGGTATTCTAACCTGCCCTTCCTAATCTTCACACCTGTACCATCAAACCCAGTAACATCACTACCCACCTGTCCTATCCTTCAATATGCAACTATATCAATTTACTATAAATTATGTTCATATGGGTGAAGACTCACAACCTTCTCTTCCTGTTCTCTCTCTTGTTAAACTATCTTTCAGACAATGTTTCTCAGAGACTGTTCCCTTTCCTCAATTCAAATCAATGAGGTCATGTACTTTTCATCCTTCAATGCCTGACTTGTTTCACTCAACATAAGGTCTTCAAGATTCATCCATGTTATTCTGTGTGTTAGCACTTTATTCCCTCTTACAGCTGAGTAATATTCCATTGTATGTATGTACCACATTTTGCTTATCCATTCATCTGTTCATGGGCACCAGGACTGATTCCAGCTTTTGGCAATTGTGAACAATGTCGCTATGAACATTGGTGTGCATATATCTGTTCGTGTCTTTGCTTTCAATTCTTCAATGTGTATACCCAGCAGCAGAATCACTGGATCATATGGAAGATCTATTGTTAGTTTTCTGAGGAACTGCAAAACTGTCCTCCACAACGGCTGGACCATTCCACAATCCCACCAGCCATGGATGAGGGTTCCTATTCCTCCACATCCTCTCCAACACTTATAGTCTGCTCTTTTTTTAAATAGCTCCCATTCTGATGGGTGTAAGATGGTATCTCATTGTAGTTTTGATTTGCATTTCCTTAATAGCTAGTGATGTCGAGCATTTTTTCATGTGCTTTTTAGCCATTTGTATTTCTTCCTTGGAGAAGTGTCTTTTCAGGTCACTTAACCATTTTTAAAAATGGATTGTTTGTCTTTTTTTTTTTCGAGGTGTAGGATTTGTTTATATTTGCAGGATAATAGGCTCCTATCAGATATATGGTTGCCAAATATTTTCTCCCATTGGGTAGGCTGCCTTTTTATTTTCTTAATAATGTCCTTTGAGGTGCAGAGGTTTTTTATTTTGAGGAAATCCCATTTATCTATATTTTCTTTTGTTGCTTGTGCTTTGGGTGTGAAATTCATGAAACCACTTCCGATTACAAGGTCCTGTAGATGCTTCCCTACATTATAATCAAAGGTCTTTATGGTTTTGGCTCTTATATTTAGATCTTTGATCCATCTTGAGTTGATTTTGTATAAGGTGTTAAATGGTTTTCCTCTCACATTCTTTTGGATATGGATATTCAGTTCTCCAAGCACCTCTTGTTAAAGAGTTCATTCTCTCCCAACTGAGTCAGCTTGGGGGCCTTATCAAATATCAGATGACTGTATATGCGAGGATCTATATCAGAACTCTCAATTTGTTTCCATTGGTCAGGATGTCTACCTTTGTGCCATTACCATGCAGTTTTGAGTACTTTAGCTGTGTAGTATGTTTTAAAGTCAGGTAGTGTGATACCGCCATCTTCATTTTTCTTTTTCAATATGTCTTTGGCAATTAGGGGCCTCTTACATTTCCATATATATTTTGTAGTTAGTTTTTCCAGTTCCTTAAAAAATACAATGTTGATTTTTATTGGGATTCCATTAAATCTGTAGATTACTTTGGGTAGGATAGACATCTTGATGATATTTAATCTTCCTATCCTTGAACAGAGAACATTCTTCCTTTTATTTAATTCTTCTTTGATGTCCTTTAACAGTGTTATGTAGTTTTCTGTATCGAAGTGCTTTGCATCTTTAATTAAATTTATTCCTAGATATTTGATTCTTTTATTTAATATTGTAAATGGTATTTTTTTCTTGATTTCCTCCTCAGATTGCTCATTATTGGTGTACAGAAATGCTACTAGTTTTTGAGCATTGATCTTATAGCGTGCAACATTACTGAACTCTTTTATAAGTTCTAGAAGTTTTGTTGTAGATTTCTCAGGGCTTTCTATGTATAGGATCATGTCATCTACAAGTAATAACATTTTTACTTCTTCTTTTGCAATTTGGATGCCTTTTATATCTTTTTCTTGCCTCAGTGTTCGTGCAAGTACTTCTAAGACAATGTTAAATAGGAGTGGTGATAGTGGGCATCATTTTCTTGTTCCCCATCTCAGAGGGAAGGCTTTTAGGATTTCACCATTGAAGATGATGTTAGCTTTGGGTTTTTCATATACACTTTTTATCATATTCAGAAAATTTCTTTCTATTCCTATATTTTGTAGTGTTTTTATCAGGAAAGAGTGCTGTATTTTGTTGAATGCTTTTTCTGCATCTATAGAGATGATCATGTGATTTTTTTCTTTCAATCTGTTTATGTGGTGTATTATATGGATTAATTTTCTTATATTGAACCATCCTTGCATACCTGGGATGAAACCCACTTGGACAAGGTGTGTAATTCTCTGATATGTTATTGAATGCAATTAGCAAGTATTTTGTTGAGGATTTTAGCATCTAGGTTCATTTGAGAAATTGGTCTGTAATTTTCCTTTCTTGTGGTTATCTTTGTTTGGCTTTGGTATTAAGGTAATGTTGGCATCATAGAATTAGTTATGGAATATTCCTTCTACCTCTATTTTTTGGAAGAGCCTAAGCATGATTGGTGTTAGCTCCTTCCAGAATGTTTGGTAGTATTCAGCTGTAAAGCCATCTGGTCCTGGGTTCTTCTTAGTTGGGAGGTTTTTGATGACTGAAGCTATCTCTTTACTTGTAATTGGACTGTTGAATTCATGAATTTCTTCTTTCATCATTGTAGGCTGTTAGTGAGTGTCTAGAAATTTGTCCATTTCCTCTAAATTATCATTGTTGTTGACATATAATTTTTCAAAGTATTCTCTTATGATACTCTATTTCTGTGGGGTCAGTAGTGATATCCCCTTTCTCAATCCTTATTTTGTGTATTTACATCTGTTTTCTCTCTTTTTTTGTTAGTCTGGCTAAGGGTTTGTCAATTTTATTGATCTTCTCTAAGAACCAGCTTTTGATTTTGTTTATTTTTTCTAGTGCTTTCTTATTCTCTATTTCACTTAGTTTTGCTCTAATCTTTGTTATTTCCTTATTTATACTTCCTTTAAATTTAGTTTGTTGTTGTTTTTCCAATTCCTCCAAGTGTGCACTGGGGTCTTCAATTTTAGCTATTTCTTCTTTTTTAATTTATGTATTTATGACTATGAACTTATGTCTCAGTACAACTTTGTCTTCATTCCATAGGTTTTGATATGTTGTATGGTCATTTTCATTAGTTTCAAGGTAGTTGCTGATTACTTTTGAGATTTCCTCCTTGACCCACTGTTTGTCTAAGATTATGTTGTTTAATTTCCATATCTTTGGGCCTAATCTAAATCTCTGTCCCTTAGTGATTTCCAATTACATTCAATTCTGGTCAGAGAAATTACTTTGTATAATCTCAATCTTTCTGAATTCATTGAGAGTTGTTCTGTGGTCTAACATGTGGTCTATCTTGGAGTATATTCCATGTGCTTTCGAGAAGAATGTAAATCCTGCTGTATTTGCATTTAGTGTTTTGTTTATGTATATTAGGTCCGAGTCCTCTAATATATTTTTCAAAGTCTATGTTTCTTTATTGATTCTGTGTCTAGATGTTCTGTCTAATGGTGATAATGGTGTATTAAAGTCCCCACTATAATTGTAGAGGCATTTATTGCTCCACTTAGTTTTTCCAGAGTTTTCCTCATGTAATTTGAGGCACCCAGATTAGGTGTATAAATGTTTATGATTGTTCTCTCTTCTTGAGAGAATATCCCTTTGACTAATATATAGTGTCCATCTTTGTCTCTTACAATAGTTTTGCATTTAAAGTCTGTTTTGTCTGTTATTAGGATAACTATTCCTGCCCTTGTTTGGTTATTTTTTATTTGTAAAATTGTTTTCCAGCCATTCACTTTCAGTTTCCTTGAATCCCTGGGTTGTAGGTGGGTTTCTTGTAGACACCATACAGTTGGATCATATTTCCTTATCCATTCTGCCATTCTGTGTCTCTTGAGTGGTGAATTTAACCCACTAACATTCAGTGCTACTACTCTCAACGAATTTCTTACTTCAGCCATATTTTCTTTGGGTTAATGTATGTCATATGTTGTTTTTGTTTCTTTTTTTTTTGTCTTTTTAGTTGTTTTTACACTATCCTCCACCTCTCTCTCCCTTGTTTTTTCCTTTCAACTTGTAGAACTTCCTTTAGTATTTCTTGAAGTGCAGGTTTATTTTTGGCATACTCTCTTAATTTCAGTTTATCTGTGAATATTTTGAAATCTCCATCATTTTTGAATGCCAGTGTTGCTGCATAGAGAATTCATGGCTGGAAGTTTTTTTCTTTTAGTACTTTGACTATGTCATACCACTGTATTCTTGCCTCCATGGTTTCAGATGAGAAATCAGCACTTAATCTTAATGTGCTTCCATTGTATGTGATGGTTATATTCTCTCTTGCTGCCTTGAGTATTTTCTCTTTGTCTTGAGCATTGGACATTTTGACAAGTATAAGTTTTGGAGTTGGCCTGTTGGGATTTATACTGTTTGGAGTGTGCTGTGCTTCCTGGACTTGTACATCCATCTCTCTTAATAAGATTGGGAAGTTTTCAGCCATTATTTCCTTCAACACTCCTTCTATTCCCTTTCCCTTCTCTTCTCCTTCTGGGATGCTTATACTGCATATGTCTGTGTTTTTTGTGTTGTCGGTCAAATCCCTGAGTCCTTGCTGGATTTTTTCTGTCTTTTTATCTATTTGTTCTACTATCTGTTTGATTTCAGGTGTATTGTCTTCCACATCACTAATTCTTTCTTCTCCTGTTCAAATCTGCTTTTATGTGAATCCCGCCTCTTTTTGACTTCTTGGATTGTGCCATTGGGCACCATCATATCCATTACTTTTTTATGTATGTTTACAATTTCTTCAGTATGTTCCCCCAGTATCTTATTAATATCCTTAATCTCTTCCTTCACTTCATTAAATTGGTCCATGATATTTGTTTGGAAGGTTTTGATTAGTTTTTCAATGTTCTGCATCTCTTCCTGGTTTTTAGCTTGTTCATTGGACTGGTCCGTATCTTCCTGTTTCTCAGTGTGGTTTGTAATTTTTGTTGCCCTCTAGTCATCATTTTTTCTTGATAGGTTTATTCAGTTGATTAGTTGCTCTCTCTGCTCTATAGTTTTATTTAGCTGGTGGTTCTGCATGTGTTTTAAGTTTTATCTTTGAGACTTTGTTCTTCTTATTTTATTTCCTTGCTTGTTTCTGTGTTCCTTTGAAGTCAAAAGATTAGGGCCAGAAGAATCAAAAGATGTGAGAAAGGAAGAAGGATAATAGTAATATTGATAAAAGTTAGAAGAGGGGCCAAATAAGACTTAGTGAAATGCATATTTAACTCATGTAGGCAGTGTAGAGTAATAGGAATAAAAGTGGAGAACCTATAATGGACTATCAAACCAAATAAAGGAAAACATATATAATGATTTAGAAGGATAGAATGATGAGAAGAGAGAGAAAGAGTAAAAAAAAAGGCTGAAAGGAAAAACTTAATTATAATTTAAAAAGAAGAAAACAGAATAGATAGAATAGGAATTGACACCCTTAAATTGTGTGCTAATGAAAAAAGGTGGTATGTAAGAAGCACAACAGAAAGCAGAAGACAGAAAGATGAAGGAAGGAAAAGAGATAGCATTTGGAGACAAAATCAATATAGACAGAGAATGGGAAATCACAGAAGAAGAAGCAGAGCCAAGAAGAGTCAAGCTAACAGCACCTAATTTTAAAAAAAGAAAAAAACATTAAAGAAAAAAGAAGGGGGTTAAGAAAGAGGAAAGAAAAACAAGAAACAACAAATAAACAAAGAAAAAACAAAAAACCACACAAGCAAGCAGGCAAACAAAGCTAAGGAAGAACAGTGTTCCTTCTTGGGTCCTAGTGGAACCTTTCAGCCTGCTTGGGTTCATCAATCAATTGCTCTGCAAGGTTCTATCTGCAGGTTTTGAGGCAGATTTTAGTGATTAAACTAATTTAAAAGATTTTTTTTTCATTTTTTAAAGAGACTGTTTTCTTTTTCTTTTTTCTTTCTTTTTTTTTTTTTTTTTTTGGCAAAATAAGGGACCTCCAAAAAAGTCCTCTTCTAGGCCACCCCCTTCACCAAGGGGACCTTAAATAGGCTCATGAAAATTAATCAAATACTTCCCACTTCCTGGCCTCCCCAGGGGAGCTGAAGCTCTGATGCTTGTCAGTGCAGAATGATAAAATTGGCTGACTCTACCCCCTCTGGAGCCAAGCCTCATTATCACAGGACTGTTGGGTAAATCAGGCTTCCTCAGCAGATTTGCCCCTCCCCTCAGCCTGGCACTGCTTCAAGCCAGTTTATCTGCTCCCCAAAGCTATAAGGGGGTCCAGGTAGCCAAATACACATAAAGGAAACACCTCTCCACCCTCCATCAAAACCCTCCCTCTCTTGGAGAATGCTCCCTCTCACTGGGTTGCTGGTGGGAGTTTGGACATATCCCTGGGAAGCTAGGTAAATCAATCTTCTTCAGCAGATTAGCCACTCCCCTCAGCCTGGCACTGCTTCAAGCCAGCTTATCTGCTCCCCAAAGCTATGAGGGGGTCCAGGCAGCCAAATCCACAGAAAGGAAATCCCTCTTGAACTTCCACCAGAACCCTACCACTCTTGGGGACAGCTCCCTCTCACTGGGGTGCTGGCGGGAGTCACAGCTCAAACCAGTCTTTTTCCCTGAGGGTGGGGCTCAGCTGTCTGTGTCAACCACCACAAGCAGGGGAAAAACTCATGAATCCTTCCCAAGCAATCCACCTCACCATCCAGCTACCTCTCGATCGATGTCCCCAAGGTTCTTGCTCTGTGCGCCCCCAGCACAGACCCCCTGGGCAGGACCCTGTCCCCAATCAGCCATCCTCAGAGAGTGAGTCAGCAAGTACCCTCCTAAACTGATGCCATCTTGCCCCCTTGCTCTTTTATTTTTCCTTTTCCATCCCTCTTGTTTTCTTTGCTTCTTTCTTTCCTTTTTTGTGGATCTAATATTTTTTGTTGGAGCCTGAGAAAATAAAATGGGGCAGAATAAATGAAACAAAATATCAAAGAGAACTCATAAAACAAAACAAAATGAAAACCCTCGTTGACATAATGTTGAATAACTAACCAAGAATGCTCCCCCCCCCAAAAAAAAAAAAAGTGAATCTCAACTTAATGAAGTGAAGGATGAGTTAAAGGATAATAAAAAGACACTTAGGAAACATAGAGAATAAATCATAAACATAAAAAAGGTAATAGATATGATAGTGGTGAAAGGCACAATGTAAAGAATTAAAACTACGCTAGGAGCACATTACAGCAAATTTGAACAAAAGAAAGAATTAGTGACACTGAAGATAGGTCACATGAAATTTCACAGATAATGGTAAAGACAGATTTTTTTGAAAAATAGAAATAAATTATCTGGGACCCAGGGAAATGAATGACAACAAAAAACCCACAAACATATAAAATATAGTCATCCCAGAGGGAAAAGAGAAGGGAAAGGGGACAAAAGGAGTGTTGGAGTAAACAATGGCTGAAAATTTACAAACTATTTTGAGGGACATTGATATACATGTCCAATAAGTACAGCAAACTCCAAATAGATATATCCTAGCAGACCAACTACAATACACATACATATCAGATTGACAGTCACTCCAAAGAAAGAATGCTGAAAGCAAAAAGAAAATTGAGATCCACAAAAGGGAATATCAATAAGATTATGTACAAATTTCTGTTCTTAAGGCATGAAAGTGAGAGCTCAGTGTTATGACATATTTAAAGTGCTAAGAAAAAAAAATTGCCAGCCTGAATTCTGTATCAAGCAAAATAGGCATTCAAATATGAGGCAGAATCCAAAATATTCAGAGATAAACAGAAATTGAATGTATGTCAAAAAGAATACAGCACATCCAGAAACATGAAAGGGACTTCTGCAGGTTGAATGGGGGCCACAGGAAAGAGAGGAGATTGTAGACAGGAAGATTTTTAGTAAGAATAACTAAAATATAAAAAGATAAATAAATATAAAACATAACATACATAAACCTAAAGAAAATATAGCTAAAGTAAGAACTGCCTTGAGAGTAATAACATTTTATGTTAATGGATTAAAGTCTTTAATCAAAAGAAACCGATTGGCAGAATAAATAAGAAAATACCACCCAACTAT
>JAKSZT010053899.1:130402-143095 GCA_026826555.1 Tolypeutes matacus
TTTCTTCTTTCATCAATGTCGGCTGTTTGTGGGTTTCTAGAAACTTGTCCATTTCCTCTAAATTGTCATTCTTGTTTGCATATAATTTTTCAAAGTATCCTCTTATGATACTCTTTATTTCTGTGGGGTCAGTAGTGATATCACCTTGCTCATTCCTTATTTTATGTATTTGCATCTGTTCTCTCTTTTTCTTTGTTAGTCTGGCTAAGAGTTTTTCAATTTTGTTGATATTCATGAAGAACCAGCTTTTGGTATTGTTTATTGTTTCCAGTGCTTTCTAATTCTCTATTTCATTTAGTTCTGCTCTAATCTTGGTTATTTCTTGCTTTCTACTTCCTTTAGGTTTAGTTTGTTCTTGTTTTTCCAATTCCTCCAAGTGTGCAGTTAGGTCTTCAATTATAGCTCTTTCTTCTTTTTTAATATGTGAATTTATGGCTATGAACTTCCCTCTCAGGACTGCTTTCGCTGCATCCCATAGGTTTTGATATGTTGTGTTGTTGTTTTCATTAGTTTCAAGGTAGTTACTGATTTCTTTTGAAATTTCCTCTTTGACCCACTGTTTGTCTAAGAGTGTGTTCTTTAACATCCATATCCTTGTGCTTAACTTATTTCTCTGGCCCTTATTGATTTCCAACTTCATTCCATTGTGGTCAGAGAAATTACTTTGTATAATCTCAATCTTTCTGAATTCATTGAGTGTTGTTTTGTGGCCTAGCATGTGGTCTATTTT
This sequence comes from Tolypeutes matacus, assembly GCA_026826555.1. Lineage (NCBI taxonomy): Eukaryota > Metazoa > Chordata > Mammalia > Cingulata > Chlamyphoridae > Tolypeutes > Tolypeutes matacus. Next base: position 131,133 of record JAKSZT010053899.1, read on the forward strand.
GGAGTATGTTCCATGGGCACTGGAGAAGAATGTAAATCCCGCTGTATTTGGGTGTAGTGTTCTGTATATGTCTATTAAGTCCAAATCTTCTAATATATCGTTGAGTGCCTTAGTTTCTTTATTGATTCTCTGTCCAGATGTTCTGTCTAATGATGATAGTGGTGTGTTGAATTCCCCTGCTATAATTGTAGAGGAATTTATTTCTCCTCTTAGTTTTTCCAGAGTTTGCTGCACCGGGTGCTGATTAGCTCGTTTGTTCTGTTCACACAAGGTCCAAGGGGCGCCAGGCAGCCAGATCCCCAGAAAATAAAACTTTTTCGCCCCACCCGCGGCTCCAATGGCCGTTTTATTTAATTTTATTTTTTTTTCCCTAGCCGCGGGGCTCAGCCGCCTGTGCCAACCTCCACCGGCAGCCTCAAAACTCACGAATCTCCACCGTTCGGTCCACGCCGCCGATCCGTGCAGATAGATGTCCCAAGCTTCTCACTCCACGCGTGCACAGCACAGACCCCCGGGCAGGACCCCGTCCACAATCCTCTTTGCTCTGGGAGCTTGCAGTGTGCGCCCTCCTACACTAATGCCATCTTGGCCCCCCAAGTTTTACTGTTTATCACTTGTGTTTGATGTCATGCATCCTTCAAATGTTTTTCAATAACAGTAGATGAAACGTTGTTTCAAACTATATTATAATTACAAAAAAAAATATTAATACACTATCATTGAATACCTTGTAAAAGGGGAAGTGGAAGATATTATTTATTTATTTATTTATTTATTTGCCTCTGTTGATGTAAATTAGAAACAATTCCTAAAAGCTTTAAATGCAAGAGCTTTATTTTCTAAATTAAATATTACTAATCAATTTGATATGTTTACATGCAGAAAAACATATAAGAAATAAATGAATATTTCAGCCACAGGAGTGTCTCAATATAAAGACAATTGAGTGGATAATTTTTATATTTATCACACATAAGACTTAAAATATATGAGTTAACTCTTTCACATAAAGATTACATGGCCTTTGAGTCCTTCATATTCTTATATCCTACTAGTTATTTCAAGTAAATGAATTGAATCTTCTTGTTTCAAAATATTGAAAAGTGAAAATACATATTAATGTATTTATGGGGCAAATATTCTTATCAACAATTTATGGAACAAGTGTTTGAAACATCATTTGTGAAAATCACTTGAAAAAGGTAATGTTACATTTTATATTAAAATTAGAAACCAGTGTATGTTATTACATCTACACCCTTAAATTTGGATTTGGATTTGCATTTGCATGTGCAATGACAAGAACAAAATTTTCATTTCCTTAAAGCTTGTCTATCTAGATATTCATAATTAAGTTATTTGTTGTTAAAGAAAAATAGGCCATTAGAAGTAATCCAAATTCTACAATTCTTATGGACTGACAAAAGTCTCTTTATGGTACTGATAACTATTTTGAGGGAGGGAGAACACCAAAGTAATAGATGATTAAGGATATAATGAGAGACTTTTAATAATTAGCTATCTTATATTATTCATATCTTCCCTGATTTATATCTGCACTTCTCAGGTTAATTTATGTGCCACTGATTTATAATGATGGACTCCCTTAATTTTCTGTGTTCAAATATTCATTAAGAAATTATATTTAGAGACAATGAAAATTAATTCCCTCTCAGGAATCCAACTGTTTTGTGAGTCTGCTCTTCTGATTTTCTTTTTGAGCAATTTTTACTCTCTCCCTCATTATTTTAAGACCAAAGTCATGCAATTCACAAACCCTGACAGTAAAGAAAGCATAACAACAAATTCCAAATGAATCCTGAGTCAAGGATTGTTTTTTCCTTAAAGGAATTGATTTATTTGAGAAAAAAATGCTTCAGTAGAAGGTATAAATACTCAGTTTGCATTCATTCAGCTGAAAAAGTAAGTTTGATATAGTTATTTAAAAATCACTAGATGTTTTTTTATTTAATTCTGATTATTTTGGCATCCTTTAAACTGAATTTATAAAATCAAAATTTGAAATACAATTCAGAGCCCATATATGTTTAGCAGTAAGAATTTTCCTGAATTTTAGTCAAATTAAAAAGTTCACAAGGTTTTAAGCTACTTTCTGCTCTTCAGTTATTTTGCATTTATCTCATTATTTGAGAATTAGTAACTAATAGATAGGATAAGCTGGTATCCCTTAAAATAAAAATAAGCAGTTCAATGCAATATTTTTCTAACCAAAATGTCATACTTGCTAGTGGGTCAATGTCAATTATGCATGTTTCCAACCCTAAGAATAAAGTCACTATACAGTGGCAACTAGTAATTCAGACTACACTTTTCCAGGAAACATACTAGTTGTCTTCATTGTTCAGTGACATTTGCATTTTGGTGTTAGTATATTTTATATGACCTAAATTTTGAGGAACATCTTGAGAAATGTAATGCCTGTATAGTAACAAATTCAGCCCATCTAGTCACTTCAATTTCATTTCCACAAAAGTAATATGAGTCAATTGAGGTTCTCTCTATTTACCCCTTTTAGACAAGGTTATTGCCAATTTAGACTAGGCATTTTTTTGTTTCCCTTAACACAGAACTCAACTGGATTAAGCAGAGATGTGGAATAATTCCTCTGGCTAAATTATTTCAGTAATAGCATTTTATTTTTTGGTCTATTTCTGTTGATTTTAGTTTCTCCTATCATCAACAATCTTTTGAGCATTTAAAGTCAAATTACTGAATCTCATGCAGTAGGCATTTGGGCTGATACTGGGCTTCTTCTGGTTATGGATGGTGTTATGTTCTCAGCTATCAAATTACAAAAATATAAAGACAAATATACCTATATTAATTTCAAAATAACAGCACTTAAACATGATTTATCTTTAAGAGAGAGAATGAGGTAACATACTGATGCAAAGAAACAGGGAGCTTGGAGATAATTTTGATGTGATTATGGTGTTGGTTATTTAACTGCTATGAAAGTATGCAATATTACTTGATCTCTCTGAAAATAAAACTTGCCTTTTGAAAAGAAAAAAGTAATTCCTTGAAGATATATTATAAAGGTAAAATAGCATACGAAAAACACCTAATATCATATAGGCATATAGAAGATTATTTATAACTGCTATGTCATTTAAACAATATCTAGCACTTGCAAATCAGGAATTAGCAAAACAAAGAATGCCTTTAAATATGTGAGTTTTATATTTGTTTCTAAATATAAAATAAAAATAGAAACAGAAACAAAAACAGAAATAGAAGCAGAAATAAAAATAGAAATATTAATAGAAATAAATATGGATATAAGTGTAGACATAGATATAGATATAAGATCAGACAAAGACAGACATTGATATAGACATAGAAATGGACATAGACATAGATATAGATGTAGTAGGTAAATTAATAGAATGATAGAGAAGTAGATTTGGAGAGTTACATGGAAAGATTATGTGTTTGAATGTTTTATTAAAAAAAAACTTTACCTACTAATTTTATCCAAATTTCAAGGCTTCTTAATATATTTTCTTAAATTACAGAGAGGGTAGTGTCTAGGCAATTTTTGGTAAAAGTATTTCAAATCAGTATGAAGTGACTTAGCAACAGTAAAAAGAATAATTGTGCTGTAGAGAGTAATATATATCATTGTACAACTAAGGAAGAGAAAGAAGTTGGCACATTATAAAATGAGGATGCAACCAAATTGTGGTGGGATTAAAGATTTTTGTCTGGTATTTCTAGGATAATGAATTGGGAAGGAGAGAATGGGCAAATGGAGCAATCAGACCACTAGAACTGACTTTGTTCTCCTAGGGCTATTTCAACACATTCAAGCCTCGAATCTCATCTTCTCTCTCATTTTCATGGTGTTCCTTGTGGCCATTGTTGACAATATTATGATGATTATTCTCATTTGGATGGACTCTCAACTCTATACTCCTATGTACTTTCTGCTCAGCCAGCTTTCCATTATGGACCTCTTGAATAGTTCCACTATTGTCCCTAAATTAGTTCATGATTTCCTTTCTGCTAAAAATACCATATTTTTATTAACTGTGGAATTCAGCCCTTTCTCTTCATGACCATTTTTTTTCAGCAGAATCTGTTTTCTTGGCAGTTATGGCTTATGACTGCTATGTGGCCATATGCCACCCTCTCTGATATTCAGTTCTCCTGTGCCCTACAATCTGTGTTTTCATGGTGGCTGGTACCTGGCTAGGTGCTCTATTCAATGCTTTGTTCCACATCATATATACTCTCAATCTTCCTTACTTCACTGCCAGATATATCTAACATTTCTTTTGTGAGATCCCAGCTCTACTGAAACTTGTCTGTGCTGATACAGCTCTTTATGAAAATGCAATCTTTTTTAGTGGTTTCTTGTTCCTCTTCATTCCATTATCTGCTGCTATGGCCTCCTATGGGCAAATAATCTCTACAGTTTTGAGAATAAGTTCAAATTTAGGGATGAGAAAGGCTTTGGCAACCTGTTCCTCCCATGATTTTAGTGTCTCTCTTCTATGGAACAGATATTATCATGTACTTTATACTCCAAGTCTATCATACAGCTGAGCAAGATATAGTATATCTGTGTTTTACATTATCCTCATTCCCATGGTCAACCCCATCACCTACAGTCTTCAAAACAAAGATGTGGCTAGAACTCTCAGAAAATTTCTGGCAAGTTAAATCTCCATAACATATTGATATTTATTGAGAATGAGATATTCAAAGATGGACCTCATATACTGAACAGTGATATTAAAATAGAGATAGGGGTGAGGAGTCAAGATGGCATTAGTGTAAGAGGGCACACACTGCAAGCTCCCAGAGCAAGGCGGATTGTGGATGGGGTCCTGCCCGGGGGTCTGTGCTGTGCACGTGTGGAATGAGAAACTTGGGACATCTATCTGCGTGGATCAACGGCGTGGATGGAACAGTAGAGATTCATGAGTTTTAAGCCTGCCGGTGGTGGTTGGCATGGATGGCTGAGCCCCACAGTTAGGGGAAAAAAAAACAAAAACAACCAGTTGGAGCCACGAGCAGGGCTTGGCAACCGGGAGACAGGGCCTAGTGGGAGGGGGCACTCTCTGAGGTGGTTTCTGGAAAAGGGGCAAGAGAGTTTTATTTTCTGGGTATTTGGCTGCCTGGAGCCCCTTGGTCCTTGGGTGAACAGAACAGTCAGAGCGAATCATCACCCTGTGGAGGGGAGGGGTGATTCTGTTCGGAGAGGGAGTTGATTTGCCTACCTGCCCAGGGATAAGCCCCGGGCCGACGCGGAGCCAGGAAGAGGGGGCACTTTCCAAAAGAGGAAGGTTTCTGTTGGAGGACAGGTAAAGGAATTTTTTTTTTTGCCATGAATCTGGCTGCCTGGACCGCCCCATAGTTTTGGGGAGCAAATAAGCTGACTTGAAGCAGCACCATGCTGAGAGTAGAGGCGAATCTGCTGAGTCAACCTGATTTACATAGCAACCTGGTGACGCTGGGGCTCAGCTCCAGAAGGGGCAGAGTCAGCCATCTTTAGCATTCTGCACTGACTAACATCAGAGCTACAGCTACCCTGGGGAGTCCAGGAAGTTGGACGTGCTTGATTAATTTCCATGAGCCCAGCTAGGGTCCCATCTGTAAGGGGATTGGTTTAGAGGAGGAATTATTTTCGGTCCTGTATTTAGCCAAAAAAAAAAAAAAGTGAGAAGGTCACTTCAATAAATGAAAAATAAATTCTTTTTAATTTAGTTTAATAGCTAAAAGCTGCTTCAGGACCTGCATACAGAACCCTTCGGGGAAATTGATTGATAAACACAAGCAGGCAGAGAGGATCCACGTGGACCCTAGGGGAATCATTGACCCTCCTTAGCTCTGTCTGACTGCTTGCCTGTGTGGTTATTTGGTTTTTCTTTGTTTATTTCATGTCTCTTGCTTTTCTTTCCTCTTTCCACGCCCCTTTCGTTTTTCTTTCATTTTATAAATTAGGTGCTGCTAGCTTGTTGCTTCTTTGCTGTGCTTCTTCTTCAGTAATTCCCCACTCTCTGTCTATATTGATTTTGTATTCCAAACTATCACATATCCTTCCTTCATCTTTCTGCATTCTGCTTTCTGTTGTGGCTCTTAGATAGATTTTTTTCATATGTCCACAAGACAAGGGTGTCAATTTCTATTCCATCTATTTTGTTTTCTTCTTTTTTTTTTATTAGTATTCGCTCTTTCCTTTCAGCCCTTTCTTCACTATTTTTCTCCCTCCTCATAATTCTAGCCTTCTAAATCACTATATATATATTCCTCTCTTTGTTTTTCCAGTCCATTGTAGGTACTCCACTTTTTTTCCTATTACCCTACACAGCATACACGAGTTAAACATGCATCTCATTAAGTCTCATTTGGATCATCTTTTAACTTTTATCAATATTACTATTATCCTTCTGCCTTCCTTACATCTTTTGATTCTTCTGGCGCTAATCTTTTGTGTTCAAGGGAACATAGAAAGAAACAAGGAAATAAAATAAGAAGAAAAAGTGCCAAAGAGAAAACTTAACACACACACAGAACCGCCAGCTAAATAAAACTCTAGAGCATAGAGAAAAGCTAATCAACTGAACAAACCCATCAAGATAATATGATGACCAGAGGGCAACAAAAAAATACAAATGACTCTGAGAAACTGGAAAACATGGACCAGTCCAATGAACAAATTAAAAACCAGGAAGTGATGCAGAACATTGAACAACTAATTAAAGCTATCCAAACAAATATCATGGACCAACTTAAAGAAGTGAATGAAGAGATTAAGGATATAAAGAAGACACTGGGAGAACATACTGAAGAAATTGCAAACATGCCTAAAAAGATAATGGATATGATGGTGAACAATGGCACAATCCAAGAAATCAAAAAGATACTGGATTCACATAACAGCAGATTTGAACAGGCAGAGGAAAGAATTATTGATATGGAAGACAATGCAGCTGAAATCAAAGAGATAGTAGAACAGATAGACAAAAAGATAGAAAAAATCGAGCATGGACACAGGGAATTAACCGATAACACAAAATGCACAAACATATGCATTATGGGCATTCCAGAAGGAGAAGAGAAGGGAAAGGGAACAGAAAGAGTGTTGAAGGAAATAATGGCTGAAAACTTCCCAACCCTATTGAGAGAGATGGATGTGTATATCCAGGAAGCACAGCACACCCCAAATAGTATAAATACCAGCAGGCCAACTCCAAGATATATACTTGTCAAAATGTCCAATTCTCAAGACAAAGAGAAAATACTCAAGGCAGCAAGAGAAAAGAGAACCATCACATACAAGGGAAGCACAATAAGATTAAGTGCTGATTTCTCAGCTGAAACCATGGAGGCAAGAAGACAGTGGTATGACATAGTCAAAATACTAAAAGAAAAAACTTCATGCCACGAATTCTCTATCCAGCAAAACTGGCATTCAAAAATGATGGAGAGTTCAAAATATTCACAGATAAACAGAAATTAAGAGAGTATGTCAATGAGAAACCAGCAAAACAAGAAATACTAAAGTTATCTCTACAAGTTGAAAGGAAAAAACAAGGGAGAGAGAGTTGGAGGAGAGTTTAAAAACAACTGAAAAGACAAAAAGAGAAACAAAACAACATATGACATACATTAACCTAAAGAAAAAATGGCTGAAGTAAGAAATTCGTTACGAGTAATAACACTGAATGTTAATGGATTAAATTCACCAATCAAGAGACACAGATTGGCAGAATGGATAAGAAAATATGATCCATCTATATGCTGTCTACAAGGAACCCACTTTTGACCCAGAGATTCAAGGAGGCTGAAAGTGAATGGCTGGAAAACAATTTTACAAGCTAACAATAGCCAAAAAAGGGCAGGAGTAGCTATTTTAGTATCAGACAAAATAGACTTTAAATGCAAAACTATTGTAAGAGACAAAGGTGGACACTACATATGAGTAAAACGAGTAATCTCTCAAGAAGAGATAACAATCATCAACATTTACGCACCTAATTGGGGTGCCTCAAAATACGTGTGGCAAACTCTAGAAAAATTAAAAGGAGAAATAAATGCCTCTACAATTATAGCAGGGGACTTCAATACACTTTTTTCATCATTAGACAGAACATCTAGATGGAGAATCAATAAAGATACATAGGCACTCAACAATATATTAGAAGACCTGGACTTAACAGACATATACAGAACATTAGACCCAAATACAGCAGGATTTACATTCTTCTCGAGTGCACATGGAACACGCTCCAAAATAGACCACATGCTAGGCCACAGAACAACTCTCAATGAAATCAGAAAGATTGAGATTATACAAAGTAATTTCTGTGACCACAATGGAATGAAATTGGAAATCAATAAGGGCCAGAGAAACAGGTTAGGCACAAGGATATGGAAGTTAAACAACACACACTTAGACAAACAGTGGGTCAAAGAGGAAATCTCAAAAGAAATCAGTAACTACCTTGAAACTAATGAAAACAACAACACAACATATCAAAACCTATGGGATGCAGCGAAAGCAGTCCTAAGAGGGAAGTTCATAGCCATAAATTCATATATTAAAAAAGAAGAAAGAGCTAAAATTGAAGACCTAACTGCACACTTGGAGGAATTGGAAAAACAACAACAAACTAAACCTAAAGGAAGTAGAAAGAAGGAAATAACAAAGATTAGAGCAGAACTAAATGAAATAGAGAATAAGAAAGCACTGGAAACAATAAACAAAGCCAAAAGCTGATTCTTCGAGAATATCAATAAAATTGAGAAACCCTTAGGCAGACTAACAAAGAAAAAGAGAGAACAGATGCAAATACATAAAATAAGGATTGAGCAAGGGGATATCACTACTGACCCCACAGAAATAGAGAGTATCATAAGGGGATACTTTGAAAAATTATATGCAAACAAGAATGATAATTTAGAGGAAATGGACAAGTTTCTAGAAACCCACAAACAGCCTACATTGATGAAAGAAGATATAAGATGGACTCAACAGTCCAATTACAAGTAAAGAAATAGACTCAGTCATCATAAACCTCCCTATTAAGAAGAGTCCAGGACCAGATGGATTCTACCAAACATTCCAGAAAGAGCTAACACCAATTCTACTTAAGCTCTTCCAAAAAATAGAAGTAGAAGGAATATTCCCTAACTCATTCTATGATGCCATCATTACCCTAATACTAAAACCAAATAAAGGTGCCACAAGAAAGGGAAATTACAGACCAATTTCTCTAATGAACCTAGATGCTAAAATCCTCAACAAAATACTTGCTAAACACATTCAACAACATATCAAAAGGATTATACACCATGACCAAGTAGGTTTCTTCCCGGGTATGCAAGGATGATTCAATATCAGAAAATCAATCAATGTAATACACCACGTAAACAGATTGAAAGATAAAAACCACATGATCATCGCTATAGATGCAGAAAAAGCATTCGACAAAATACAGCACTCTTTCCTCATAAAAACACTACAAAAGATAGGAATAGATGGAAACTTTCTGAAAATGATAAAGGGTATATATGAAAAACCCAAAGCTAACATCATTTTCAATGGTGAAATCCTAAAAGCCTTCCCTCCGAGATCGGGAACTAGACAAGGATGCCCACTATCACCACTCCTATTTAACATTGTCTTAGAAGTACTTGCACGAGCACTGAGGCAAGCAAAAGACATAAAAGGCATTCAGATTGGAACAGAAGAAGTAAAAATTTCATTATTTGCAGATGACATGATCCTATACATAGAAAGCCCTGAGAAATCTAAAACAAGGCTTCTAGAACTTATAAAGGAGTTCAGTAACATTGCAGGCTATAAGATCAATGCTCAAAAATCAGTAGCATTTCTGTACACCAATAACGAGCAAACTGAGGAGGAAATCAGGAAAAAAATACCATTTACAATAGTAACTAAAAGAATCAAATACCTAGGAATAAATTTAGCTAAAGATGTAAAACACTTATATACAGAAAACTACACAACAATGTTAAAGGAAATCAAAGACTTAAATAAAAGGAAAAATATTCCCTGTTCATGGGTAGGAAGACTAAACATCATCAAGATGTCTATCCTACCCAAACTAATCTACAGATTTAATGCAATCCCAATAAAGGTCAACACTGTATTTTTTAAGGAACTGGGAAAACTAACCATAAAATATATTTGGAGAGGCAAGAGGCCCCGAATTGCCAAAGACATATTGAAAAAGAAGAATGAAGTTGGAAGTATTATAGTACCTGACTTTAAAACATACTACAAAGCTACAGTGATCAAAACTGCGTGGTATACCACAAGGATAGACCTACTGACAATGGAACTGAATTGAGAGTTCTGATATAGAACCTCGCATATACAGTCATCTGATATTTGACAAGGCCACGAAGCCCACTCAGTTGGGTGAGAATGGCCTCTGTAACAAGTAGTGCTTGGAGAACTGGATATCCATTTCCAAAAGAATGAGAGAGGAATACCATCTCACATTTTATACAAAAATAAACTCAAGATGGATCAAAGATCTAAATACAAGTGCCAAAACTATAAAGACCTTGGAAGATAATGTAGGGAAGCATCTACAGGACCTTGTAATAGGAAATGTTTTCATGAACTTCATAGCCAAAGCACGAGCAGCAAGAGAAAAAATAGATAAATTAAAAACTTCTGCACCTCAAAGGATGTTATTAAGAAAATAAAAAGGCAGCCTACCCAATGGGAGAAAATATTTGGCAACCATATATCTGATAGGAGCCTAATATCCTGCATATATAAAGAAATCCTACACCTTGAAAATAAAAAGACAAACAACCCATTATAAAAATGGGCAAGTGACCTGAAAAGACACTTCTCCAAGGAAGAAATACAAATGGCTAAAAAGCACATGAAAAAATGCTCAACATTGCTTGCTATCATGGAAATGCAAATCAAAACTACAACAAGATACCATCTTACACCCATCAGAATGGCAGCTATTAAAAAACAGCGGACACTAAATGTTGGAGAGGATGTGGAGGAATAGGAACCCTCATCCACTGCTGGTGGGACTGTGGTATGGTCCAGCTACTGTGGAGGACAGTTTGGCAGTTCCTCAGAAAACTAACAATAGATCTTTCATATGATCCAGCAATTCCACTGCTGGGTATATACCCAGAAGAACTGAAAGCAAAGACACAAACAGATATATGCACTCCAATGTTCATAGAGTCATTGTTCACCATTGCCAAAAGTTGGAATCAGCACCGGTGCCCATCAACAGATGAATGGATAAGCAAAATGTGGTACATACCTATGATGGAATATTACTCAGCTGTAAGAAGGAATAAAGTGCTAACACATGGAATAATGTGGATTAATCTTGAAGACCTTATGTTGAGTGAAGCAAGCCAGGCACTGAAGGATGAACAGTATATGACTTCACTGATTTGAATTGAGGAAAGTGAGCAGTCTCTGAGAACCATTGTCTGAAAGATAGGTTAACACGAGGGAGAAAGAGAAGAGCAGGCTTTGAACCATCACCCATATGGACATAATCTATGGTAAAGGGATAGAGTATAGTTGCATATTGAAGGATAGGACAGATGGGTAGTAATATTACTGGGTTTGGTGGTGCAGCATTGACAGGTGGGTAGACTAGAAAGGGCAGGTTCAAATACCCAGGGCATGTAACTATGAATCTTGACATTCCATGAGTCAAGACAGGGGAATGTCATATCCCCCAGGGGGGTGGGGAGGAAGGTACAGTTAAGATCTAATGGGGTATTTAGTGGTCATGGGAAAGGTTTTTCATTACCTTACAGTAATGGACACAGGACATGGTAAATATCATCAAAACTTATTAAACTGTATCATCTAAATTGTAAACTATACTGTAAACCATTGACAATATTTAGTTGCTATATTTTGCTATCTGTATAACAGTTATAACAATGCTAACAACCAAAAAAAA
>JAKSZT010053899.1:182369-203609 GCA_026826555.1 Tolypeutes matacus
TTTGTCAATTTGTCTTTATGTCAGTACCTTGCTGTTTTTACCACTGTACTCAGATAATGGGCTTTTTTTCCCTAACATACCCAGAGCTTCTAGCTTCATTCTCCATTTCAATCATAGTTGTTCATACTTCAGACATATACAAGGCTTCTAAGTCATGGCAGCCCAAAAGAAACCATATCATTCATAAGCCTTAAAATTCCGGGTCCAAACTGGATATAAACAACAGCTCTTCATCTATTCATTCAAGCCACAAACATTCATTCAGGACATATTATGTGCCAGGGAGAAACAGATGTGAATAGGACTTTATAGAACTTTCTCTCCAAAGGCTCACAGTTATCAGAAGAAAAAGACAATCATCTAACTGCAAATGCAATGCTTTACAAAAGAGAACAGGGTGCTTTCATGGGAGTGCATTGGAAGGGGGACATAATATGATTTGGAGGAGTTCAGCAAACTCTTATTTGATCAAGCTCAGATAGAAAAATGTCCAGTGGTGTGTGGTGAATATGACTCTTATGCCATAGCCCCTACAAACCTTCTCAGGAGCTAAAAAATGGCCACTGTTCCTCCTCCTGCCTCTAGTCCAGAGATGCACAGAATCCAGGTGTTCTGTTGCACATGGGTGGTAGAAGAGCCAGAGAAGCTACTGGTCCATTTGAACACTGCAAGCCCCTACCTTCATTTTATCTGGAGCATCCAGTCTTTACTTAGGACCAGAACTTCTTCATCTAGAAGTTTGGTTCCCTTAGGCTTATGACACAAGCTTTCCTCTGAAGTTCCGAGGTCCTGCTGGTTCTTTATTTTTTTAAAAAGATATTTAGATTATATAAATATTACATAAAAAATATAGAAGATTCCCGTATACCCTGCTTCTCACACAGCCCACATTTACCCCCATTAACAACATCTTTCATTAGTGTGGTACATTTATTGAACCTGATGAACACATTTTGGAGCATTGCCACTAAGCATGGATTATACTTTACATTGTAGTATACACTCTCTCCCACACATTTCTATAAGTTATGTCAAGATATTTAATGATCTGTATCTGTCATTGCAATGTGATTCAGGACAATTCCCAAGTCCTGAAAATGCTCCCAAATTACACCTGTTTTCCCTCTCCCTGACCTCAGAACCTCCAGTGGCCACTGCATCCACATCAATGATATAAGTTCTTTCATTGATAGACTTACAACTCTGTAGTAGAATACCAGTAAGTCCACTCTTGTCCACAGCTCATTCCCCAATCCTGAGGATTCTCGGATGGTGATGCTCACTCCACCTCTAATCGAGAGCAGACTTCAACCCATATGGCCAATGGATGGGACCTTTTTCTTGCAGCTGTAGACTGTTTCAGTTTCTTGGTATGGGTTGTCCATCATCACTTCCTTGTCAGTTATACTGGCTGAGTTCAATGAACTGGAGAGTAGGTGTGGCAACGCCATTGAGGCTCAAAGCCAGAGCTGGCACATGGAGAGTCCAAAGATTCAAATCTCTTGGATTTACACCTACCAACTCCAGCACTTACCATAAGTTCAAACAGAAGGGTCTAAAGAGCCATGAGTAGAGAAAACAGAATTGAGTCCAATTCTGTCACACTGAGGAGCACAAACCCCAAAGTAGGGCCCACTGGCAAGGCACAAAACTCATGAACTATCTGCCCTGGTCATAGTGCCTGGGTGTCTCCAGAGCCTTCAGGAGCACGCTATTGGGGGTAGTTTCTAATTTGGCAGTCAATGAGATCCTACTGAGACATGCATAAGCATAACCTTTGGATTGACCTCCTGACTCACTTTGAAGTCTCTTAGCCAACTCATTTGTCTTTACCTTTTCCCCTTTTGGTCAAGATCTTGTTCCAGTTGCATTGCTAGTTGGTGCTTGGTAGTGATCCCTCGGTGCCAGGGAGTCTTATCCCCGGGAGTCATGTCCCATGCTGGGGGAAATCATTGCATTTATATGCTGAGTTTGTCTTAGACAGAGGCCACATTTGTACAACAAGGAGGCTCTCAGGAGGTAATGCTTAGGCACCCTATAATTCTATGTTAAGTTTCAATTTCAAGAGTAAAGATTCATAAGCACAGTCATCAATATCAAGGGATCGTCAATGGACCATCCTCCTTCACTAGTCATTGACTCTGTACTTGGGGAACTCTGCTGTTCCATCAGAGAATGTGACAGAGCTCCCCAAGATGGGAATTCATTATTCTTTTGGTTATTGTGTGATTTTCCACCTACCATTACAATACCCCATGAAAATTTGAACACATTTATATGCCTTATATGTATGCTTAGGTGAACCTCCTCCCATGTATCCCCCATTATTGATACACCACACCAATGATCCTCCCCTGCCACAGCTGGAACCCTTCTGTGATCCAAAACATCTTCAAAAATGAAGCCAATAAAATAACCAAATACAATTAATAAAAAAATGAAATAATAATAATAGTTTTTAAAATAGGAAATAAAATATGAAAAAATAAAAAATAAAAAAATTGGGACAATAAAAATATATAAAATTTTTTTGACATTTTGCCTTTTATCATTGTAAGATTTTTTTTCTGTAAGTACAGTGACATTTTCTCTCATTTATTCCTCCAATGTCTTACTTTTCTCCTTTTGTCTTCAAAGATGTTTTAGGTCACAACAAATCATGTACAGAATATAGGGGCCTCCCATATATCCAACACCTTTCCCTTTTTCCCCTTTCCCCTATTAATAACATTTTACATTTGAAAGGTACATTTGTTAAAAATTATGTACAAATATTGAAAAATATCTACCAACCATGGTAAGTGGTTTGCATTATGGTTTACATTTTGGACCATACACTTCTATAAATTTTAATAAAATTTAACATGGCCAATATCCATCATTGCAGGATCATGTAGAACAGTTCCATTGCCTCAAAATGCTGCCTGCTCCATCTATTCTATTCCCCCTCCCCCTCCCCTCGGGTCCCAGGGCAACCACCAAGCTTCACTCTTTGCAGGACCAATTCATAGCTACTTGCAACAACACTGAGGGGTTGACACACTGGTCTGTCCTCCCCTATTGGGCACTGCCCATGCTCTCAAGAGACTCTCACTCCTCTATTTGAGAACATAGTTTTCCTCCCCAGAATGGGAGTCCAACACCTTCCTGCTCATTGTGTGGGTCTCCATCCCCCGATAAAATTCACTATGTCAAGATTAACACTCACAAACTCCCTAGAAGCCTGTCCCAGATGCACCCTGTTCTGAATGCCCCCCACATCCAATGGCCTAAACCAGTAATCCTACCTTGCCCTATTGCCAAAAGGACATTCTCAACATTGTAGTTTCAACCATGTACCCACCAATCTCCACTGTTCACATGCTCACTCTCCCAACCCTCCCCCCAGTTCCAAGGACAGTCCAAATCCCCTCCACAACCTAGCCCACTGACATACCTGCACTGTCTAACCCAATAGTATCACTGCAGCACTGTAATGTTCCTTCACTGCATAACTACACACTTCCAACTTATCATAGATTTTCCCTATATGGGCACTGGCTCACAAGCTTCTTCTCCCTTTCTGTCTCTTATATATCTATATTCCAGACCCTAGTTCTGTGAGTCTGCTCAATTTGGTTAATTTATATCAGTGAGGTCACGTAATATTTCTTCCTTCAGTGCCTGGCATGCTTCACTCAACATAAGGTCCTCAAGATTCATCCATGTTATCCCATGTGTTAATATTGTATTCCTTCTTACAGCTGAGTGATATTCCATTGTATGTATATACCACAATTTGTTTATCCATTCATCTGTTGAAGGTCATTTGGGTTGGTTCCAACTTTGGACAATAGTGAATAATGCCGTTATGAATATTGGTGTGCATTTATCTGTTCGTGACCTTGCTTTCAAATCCCTTTGGTATATACCCAGCAATGGAATTGCTGGATAATATGGCATTTCCATAGATAGTTTTCTGAGCAACTGCCAAACTGTCCTTTACAGTGGCTCCACAGTTTTACATTCCCATCAGCAGTGGATGTGGGTTCCCATTCCTCCACATCCTCTCCAACACTTTAGTCCTCTGTTTTTTAATAGCCAACAACTGATGGGTGGAAGATTATATCTCGTTGTAGTTTTGATTTGCATTTCCCTAATAGCTAGCGATGTTGAGCATCATGTGCTTTTAAGCCATTTGTATTTCTTCTTTTGAAAAGTGTATATTCAAATCACTTGCCCATTTTTTAAATGGGTTGTTTGTCTTTTTATTTTTGAGGTGTAAGATTTCTTTATATATGCAGGATATTAGGCCCCTATCAGATATATGATTACCAAATATTTTCTACCATTGTGTAGGCTGCCTTTTCACTTTCTTGACAAACTCCTGTGAGGTGCAAAAGTTTTTTATTTTGAGGAGGTCTAATTTTTCTATTTTTTCTTTGGCTTCTCATGCTTTAAATTCAGGAAGTGAGTCCTCCAGCTATATTCTTCTTTTTAAAAATAGTTTTGGTTATTTAGGGTCCTTTAGACTTCCAATTAAATTTTTAGAATTGGCTTTTCCATTTCTGCAAAAATAAAGTCTGTTGGGATTTTTATTGAGTTTGTGTTGAATCTGTGTATCAGTTTGGTTAGAACTGACACATTAATGATATTTAGTCTTCTCATTCATGAATGCAAAATGTCTTCTGTTTATTTAAGACTTCTTAGGTTTCTTTTAGGAATGTTTTGTAGTTTTTTGAATGCAAGTCCTTCATGTCCTCATTTAAATTTAATTATGAATATTTCATTGTTTTAGCTGCTATTATAATTTGAATTGTTTTTCTGGTTTCCTCCTTAGAATGCTCATCATTACTGTGTAAAAATGCTATTAATTTTTGTGAAATAATTTTGTATCCTGCCATTTTGCTGAACTCTTCAATTAGTTGCAGTAACTTTGTGGTGGATTTTTCAAGATTTTCTAGATATAGGATCATATCATCAGCAAATAGTGCAAGAATTATTTCTTCCTTTCCTGTATGTGTGACTTTATTTCTTTATCTAGTGTAAATGCTCTAGCTGCAACATCTAGCACAATATTGAATAACAGTGGTGACAGTAGGCATCCTTGTCTTGTTTCTGATCTCAGTAGTAAAGCTTTAAGTCTTTCACTATTGAACACAATGCTGGCTGTAGGTTTTTCATATTTGCACCTTACCATATCCAGAAATCTTCTTTCTATTTGTATCTTTTGGAGTGGTTTTTAATCAAGAAAGGATGGTATATTTTGTCTCAACAAGTTTTCTGGATCAATTGAGATGATTATGTGGTTTTTTTCTTCTTCAATTTATGAATGTAGTTTATTACACTATTTTATTTTATTGTGGTGAATAACACTTACATACCTGGGATAATACCCAGTTTATTATAGTGTATAATTGTTTTATTGTGCTTTTGGATTTGGATTGCAATTATTTTGTTGAGGATTTTTGCATCCATATTTATTAGAGATATTGGTCTGCAATTTTCTTTTTTCATAATATCTTTATCTGGTTGTGATATTAGGGTAATGCGGATTTCATAGAATGAGTTTGGTCGTGTTTTTCCTATTCAATTTTTTGGAAGAGCTTGAGCAAGGTTTGGTATTAGATAGTCTTTGAATGATTGGTAGAATTCACCTGTGACACAATCAGTTCCTTTTCTTTTTCATTTTTAGGAGGTTTAAATGATTATTTCAAACCCTTCACTTGTGCTTGATGTGTTGAGTTCTTTTATTTCTTCTGAGGTCAGTGTAGGTTGTTCATGTGTTCCTAGGAAATTGTCCAACCCACTTCCATTTTCTAGGTTTGGGTGTACAGTAGTTCATAGTATCATCTTATGAGTGCTCTAATTTCTGTGGGGTCAATGATAATGTCCGTCTTCTCATTTCTGATTTTATTTGTGTCTTCTTTCTTTTTTTCTTTGTCAGGATAGCTAAGGCTTTGTCAATTTTGTTGTTCTTCTCAAAGAACCAACTGATGACTTTGTTGATTCCCTCTATTGCTTTTATGTTCTGGATTTCATTTTTTGCTTTTATGGTCTTTAATATTTTGCTGTTCTTTTTCTAGTTCTTTCTGTTGTACAATCAGATCTTCAATTTTTATCTCTTTCTTCTTTTTTAAGGTAAACATTGATAGCTACAAATTTCCCTCTCAGCACTACCATTGCAGGGTCTTATAGGTTTTGCTATGTTGTATTCTCATTTTCATTTGTCTCAAGGTATTTACTGAATTCTCTTGCAACTTCTTTAATGAACTGTTTGTTGAAAAGTGTATTGTTTAATCGTCATATACTTTTGGTTTTCCCTTTTTCTATCTACTATTGATTTCCAGCAATATTGTGCTCTAGGCAGAGGCTGTGTTTTGCATAATTTAATAATTTTAAATTTATTGAGTCTTGTCTTGTGACTCATCATCCTGGAGAAGGCTCCATGAGTGCTTAAAAAGAATATATAACTTACTGTTTTAGAATGTAATACTATAAAAAAATTGTTAGGTCTAGTTTATATATTATATTATTCAAGCTCTCTGTTTCCTCATTTTTCCTCTGTCCAGATGTTCTACCCAATACTGAGAGTGGAGTATTAGGATCTCTAATTATTATTGTATAGACATCTCTTTCTTCAGTTTTGCGATTGTGTGTCTCATGTATCTTGGGGCACCCATATCACTTGCATAAATATTTAATATGGTTAATTTTCTTGGTCAATTGCTGCTTTTACTAATATATAATAATCTTCATCCCTTATAACAGTTTTGTATTTATTAATTATTTTGTCCGATATTAGTATTGCTTCTCTAGCTCTTTTTGGGTTACTATTTGTATGGAATATCTTTTATACCCTTTCTTTTTTAATTGGGTTGTTCCTTACTTCAGAGATGATTCTCTTGTAGACAGCATATAGATGGCTCATATTTTTTATCCATTCTATCAGTTTATGTCTTTTGATGGGAGAGTTTAAACCATTAACATTCAATGTTTTTATTGTAAAGACATTAATTACTTCTTCCCTTTACTCCATTGTTTTCCATTGTCATAGGTTACTATAGTTTGTTTGTATACCCTTTAATTTAACCATCTTATTAACCTGCATTTCTACACTCTTTCCAAAATTTCTCACTTTTTTTCATTTCAGGATGCAGATTCCCTGAGAGACGGTGTGTACTCACTGTCTCTCAGATTCTTTACAGAGTTTTGCTGTGACCAGCTCAGTCCATTAAAGAAAGTTCTCATTACTACAAAAGGAAAAATCCCATACCCTGTTAGACCCCCATATTATTGACCCATAGCATTGATATAGCACCTTCTTTTCCATGGCTGAAAAAATATTAAAATATTACTATTAACTATATGTCTATTCAGATTTATTCTGTTTTGTGTGTGTTGTTCTTCTTCGATATTGATATTTATATCTTTCATAAGAGTTGGGATGTTTTTGGTCATTATTTCCTCAAATATTCTTTCTAACCCTTTTCCATTCTCTTTTCGTTCTGGGACACTGATAACACATATGTTTGAGCATTATATGTTGTCATTTTTTAAAATTTTATTTATTTTTTAAAAAATACTTAGATAATACCAATGTCACATAAAAATATAGGGGATTGTTATATGGCCCATTCCCCACACCTCCCATATTTTCCCACATTAACAACATCCTTCATTAGTGAGGTAATTCATTGCAACTCATGAACACATTTTGGAATACTGCATGGATTAAAGTTTACATTGTAGTTTACTCTCTCTGAGACACAGAAACATTCTTTCCATTCTTTTCTCTTTCTGTTCATCTGTATTTTATAGTTTGGATTTCTGGCCTTGAAATCACTAATATCTTCGAACAATTCAAATCTGCTGTTTTGTTCCTCTAATGTATTTTTAATCTCATCCATTTTGTCTTCATTACCATAAGCCCTGTTACTTTCCTTTGCAGGGTTTCAAACTGTTCTTTATGCTCACCCAGTGTCTTCTTTATACCCTTTATTTCTTTAATTATATTTTAAATTCTTTGAATTTAAATTCTTTGAATTGATTTAAGAGATTTGTTTGACTATCATTTATTAGTTATCTTAAATCCTTTATCTATTCAGGTTATTTGGTTTGTTCCTTTGTCTGAACCATATCTTCCTGTTTACTAATATAGCTATTAATTTTTGGCTGATATCTAGCCATCAAAATATGTTGGTGAATTTACCCTGATTGTCAAATTCTTTCTCTTGCTTGGCAGTTTTTTTTTTTTTTTAACAGCTCTCTTTCCATTATTGGTTCAACTTATTCTGTCTTTAAAAATTTCCATAAATTAGGCGAGGGACTCACTAATGGGATGCAGATTTTCTCCCAGTGTTGGAGCTAAAGAGAGATCTGAAGCATATTTTTTCTCCTTACAATTTCTTAGCTGGGCAGTAGATGGTACTTGTTGGTGAGACTGTCCTGTGTTTCTAGTCTGGCCAGAGATGAGATTCAAAACAGCCTCTGGTGGCAAAACTCACTGAAGAGAAGCCATCTGACTCACCCTCACCCGCTCTCTTCTCAGTAGGTTTCAGTGAGACATGTTTTTTTCCCCAGGGATAATGTCTTCAGGGTGAGGATGGGAGCCTTTCCCAGCCTCATGGGGCTTTATTAACGTACAGTTGTTGTTTTAGATTCTTTGTGTCTCTGTCCCTTGTCTTCCTGGGTGTTGCACAGCACTGTCTTGTCTGCTGACACCCAAAGCATGTCCCTTTGACAGCTTTAGGCCTGTTCTACATTGTTTTTGTGAGAAAGTTGACCTCTGCCTGACTATTCCAGTGTCATCTTCCTGAAACTGTCAATGGATTCGTTTTTGACAAAGTATATCTAACTTGATTTTCCCTACAAATACACATATAACATGATAATACTTGATTAATAAATGGTTTGATTTTTGTGTACAAAATAGACTTGAATTACTTGAGGAATTACATGGCAAGGATTAAACAATATCTTAATAGTTCCATCATTTATTTTCCCAAAACAAACCCAAGATCAGCATGGTCATGGAAATCAGGTTTCTAATGCACACAGGTCCTATTCAGCCGTATGGAATTGAAGCCCACTCTCAATTAGAGGTGGAGTGGGCATCACTATCACAGAATACTCAGAACTGGGGTATAAAATATGGACTAGAGTAGACTTACTTGTATTCTACTATAGACATTGTGAATCTAACAATGGAAGAAATTATATCATTGATGTGGAGACAGTGGCCACTGGAGCTGCTGAAGGTAGGGAGAGGGAAAAACAGGTGTAATATGGGGGCACTTTTAGAACTTGGAATTACACTGAATGACATTGCAAGGCCATTATACAGGCCATTATATATTCTGCCATTACCTACAGAATTGAGTGGGAGAGAGTGTAAACTATAATGTAAACTATAATCCATGCTCAGTGGCAATAATCCAAAATGTGTTCATCAATTACAATGAATGTACCACACTAATGAAAGAAGTTGTTAATGTGGGGAAAAGTGGGAGTTGAGGAGTGGGGCATATGGGAATCCCTTTTACTTTTTATGTAACATTATGTAATCTAAGTATCTTTTAGAAAAATATATATATATGCAAAAAATGAGAAAGAAAAAAGGGCTGTGCACACATTGTAACAATTTTAATTTCCTGGCTTTGATATTGTACTATAGTCATGTTAGAAGTTACTATTAGTGGAACTGGGTAAAGGTATATGGGAAATCTCTGTATACTATCTTTGCAAACTCCTGTGGATCTATAATTATTTCAAAATAAAAATCAAAAACAATAAAAAAAAAATGCTGTATCTAGTAAGGGTTCATTGTGCCTGAGTTCCTAGATTTGTATTTACATAATGATATGGTGCTTAATTTATCTTGTTCAATTGAATTGAGATTTATTAAATCTTGGAAAAATAAAGTGAGTTTGACTTTAACCAGTCTAGTTCCTTACCTAATTCCACAGTATAACAATGCAATCCATGAGCTCATTTATGAAAAAGAAAAGCACTATAACTTAACAGTCAGAGTGATATGAATGGAAGACTGACAGTCTTACAATATCATGTATTTAACTTTAACCACTTATCCTCTAATATAAGTAGAAATGTCTCTTATGTTCATTTTCCACATTTCTAATATGTGTTATTCTTTAGTTTGAAATATCATTTTTCTCACATGCTGTGAAACATCTTCCAATCTCTCCAAAAGGAATATGTCAGTGGTTAGACAATTTTTTTAAAATTTCTTTATTTTTTATAAAGATAATTAGATTACATAAATTTTACATAAAAAAATACAGGGATTCCCATATGCCCTATTCCCCACACCCTCCCACATAAACACCCTTCATTAGTGTAGCACATTCATCGCAGTTGATAAATGCATCCTGGGGCTTTGCCATTCATCATGGACCATAGTTCACATTGTAGTCTACTCTATGTCCCACACATTTCTGCATGTTATGTGATGATATAAAATGGCCTATATCTGTCATTGCAACACCACTCAGGGTGATTCCCAAGTTTCAAAAAAGCACCCATATTACAATTGTTTTTCCCTCTCTCCACCCCCAGAGGCTTCAGTGGCCCCTGGCTCTACATCAATGTTGTAATTTCTTCCATTGTTAAAAATCACAATATGTCTATAGTAGAATGCCAGTAAGTCCTCTGTACTCAATAGCTCTTCCCCCAATCCTGAGGATTCTGGGATGGTGACATCCATTTCACCTCCAATTGAAAGGCGGTTAATATCCTATGGGGAAGATGGATGGGACTATGCTGCCTGCTGCTGTAGACTTTCTCTGTTCCCTGGGATGGCCGTTGTCCATCACCATCTCCTTGCAAGCTGTCCTGGGTGAGTCCAATGACCTGTAGAGTAGGTGTGGCAACTCCATCCAGGTTCTGGGCCCAGCTGGCACCTGGACAGCCCAAAAACTCGAGTCTCTGAATGTACACTTATAAACTCCAGCACCAAGTATAGGTTTAAAGAGAAGGAACAGATGAGCCATGTGCAGGGAAGACATAACTGAGTCCAACTCTGTCACTTTCAGGAGCCAAATTCCAAACTGGGCCCAATGGCAAGGCACGAAACTCAAGAGATATATGCCATGACCACAGGACCTGGGTGACTCCAGAGCCCTCAGGAGCCCCACTATTTGGGGTATTATACACTTTGGAAGTCTGTGGGATCCTGCTGAGATGTGTGTAAGCGTTACCTCTGGAATGAGCTCCCATCTCACTTTGAGGTCTCTTGGCCATGTAAATCCATTTGTCTTTACCTTTCCCCATTTTATTTGAGGTCTTTTTCCAGTTGCATTGCTAGTTGGTACTTAATAGCAATCACTTGGTGCCAGGAAGACTAATCCCTGGGAGTCATGTCCTATGCTGGGAGGAAGGTAATGCATTCATCTGCTGAGTTTGGCTTAGAGAGAGGCCACATTTGAGCCATAATGAAGCTCTGAGGAGGCAACCCTTAGGCACCCCATAACAATAGGCTAAATTTCATATCAAGAGCAAAGACTCATAAGCCTAGTCATCAATATCAAGGGCCCATCAGTGGATCATTCCCTTTCACCAGCCACTGCCCCTGAACTTGGGGGACTGTTGCTGTTCCCTTAGATAATGTGGCAGAGCTCTCCAGGATGGAATTCAGTATTTTCTTGGCTATTGTGTTTCTCTCCCCCTGTGAACATTTGAACATTTTTATATACCTTATATATATATGCTCTGGTGAACTACCTCCCATGCATCCCCCATCACTGACACCCTATACCAATGATCATCCCCCACCCCAATTGTAACCCTACTGTGATCCAAAGCTTCTTCAAAAATGAAGCCATTACAATAGCCAAATACAATTAAAAGGAAAATGAAACAATAATGATAAGTTAAAATACAAGAAATAAAATACAAAAAAAAATTTAAAAACTAAAAATAAAATAAAATTAAGATTGGGATATTAGAAAAAATGAAAAATGTTAAAAAAAAATTTTTTTTAATATTTTACCTTTCACATCACAATATCTAGTGTCCTGTCTGTACCATGGCACCTTCCCCCACACATTCTCTAGTGTCTAACTATTTTTCATTTTGCTTTCAAAGAAGTTTTAGGTCACAGCAAAGTCACAAACAGAATACAGGAGACTCATATACTCAACATCTTCCCCCTATCCTCCCCACATATTAATACATTTTATATGTGGATGGTGCCTTTGTTATAACTGATATACAAACAGTGAATCAGAGCTATTAAACTTGGTCAATGGTTTACATTATGGTTTACATTTTAGACCGTATACTTTTATAAATTTTGATGATATTTACCATGTCCTCTGTCCATCATTGTAAGATTATATAGGACACTTCCACTGCCCACTAAATACCCCCTGTTTGATCTATTCTATTCCTCCCTTCCCCTCCCCTCAGAGCCTACAGTGAACCCATGGCTTCACTCTTTGGATGACAGGATTCATAGTTACAGGCAACAAGACAGGTTGTGAACACAATGGTTTGTCCTCCCCTATTAGGAACCACCCATACTCTCGAGCGACTCCTGCCTATGTATTTCTGAAAAAATCAGTCCTCCCGAGGATGGGAGTCCAACTGCCTCCCGTTCATTATGTGTGTCTCTACCCACCGATACAACACATTATGACCAAATGATCACTCATACACTCCCGAAAATCCTGCTCCAGGTGTGCACTGTTCCAAATGCCTGCCCATCCAACACCCTAAACCAGCAACCCTTCTTTGTCATATTGTCATGAAAGCATTCTCAACTTTGTACTTTCAACCACATACTTGCAAATTCACAGTGTTTACCTGATCCCTCTCCCAACCTTCCCCCCAGTACCTTGGATCTTCCAATCCACACTCCCCAATCTACCCACCTGTCAACCCTGCACTACTCATCTCAATAATATCAATACCCTCCTGTCATATCATTTCAATATGACTACACACTTTCACCTTACCATAGACTACATCCATATGGATGTTGGCTCATACCTTCTTCTCACTTTCTATTTCTTGTAGACCTATCTTCCAGACATTAGCTATCTGAGTCTGCTCAATTTTCTTAATTCATATCAGTGAAGTCATGTACTGTTCATCCTGCAATGCCTGGCTTGCCTCACTCAACATAAGGTCCTCAAGATTCATCCATGTTATCCCGTGTGTTAACACTTTAATCCTTCTTACAGCTGAGTAATATTCCATTGCATGTATGTACCACATTTTGTTTATCCATTCATCTGTTAATGGACACCCAGGTTGAATCCAACTTTTGGCAATAGTGAATAATGCCGCTATGAACATAGGTGTGCAAATATCTGTTCATATCTTTGCTATCAATTATTCTGGGTATATACCTAGCAGTGGAATTGCTGAATCATATCGAAGTTCTATAGTTAGCTTTTTGAGGAACCACCAAACTATTCTCCACAATGGCTGGACCATTCTACAATCCCACCAGCAGTGGATGTGGGTTCCCATTCTTCCACATCTTCTCCAACAATTATAGTCTACTGTTTTTTAAATAACCTCCATTCTAATGGGTGTAAGATGGTATCTCATTGTAGTTTTTATTTGCATTTCCCTAATAGCTAGTGATGTTGAGCATTTTTGATGTGCTTTTTAGCCATTTGTACTTCTTCCTCAGAGAAGTGTCTTTCCAGTTCACTTGCCCATTTTTTAAATGAGTTGTTTGTCTTTTTATTTTTGAGATGTAGGATTTCTTTATATGTGCAGGATATTAAGCTCCTATCAGATATATGTTTACCAAATATTTTCTCTGATTGGGTAGGCTGCCTTTTTACTTTCTTGATAATGTCCTTTGAGGTGCAAAAGTTTTTAATTTTGAGGAGATCCCATTTATCTATTTTTTTTTTCAATGCTCATGCATTGGGTTTGAAGCTCATGAAACCACTTCTTATTAAAAGGTCCTTTAGGTGGTTCCATACATTATTTCCCAAGGACTTTATGGTCTTGGTTCTTATATTTAGATTGTTGATCCATTTTGAGTTGAATTTAGTATACAGTTTGAGATGGTCTTCCTCTCTCATTTTTTTGGATATGAATATCCAGTTCTCCAAGCACCATTTGTTGAAGAAGTCATTCTCTCCCAGTTGAATGGGCTTGATGGAATTGTCGAATATCACATGACTGCATATGCAAGGATTGATATCAGAACTCACAATTTGCATCCATTGCATCCATTGGTCGGTATGTCTATCCTTGGGCCAATACCATGCAGTTTTGACCACTGTAGCTTTGTAGTATGTTTTAAAGTCAGGTAGTGTGATTCCTCCAATTTCCTTTTCCTTTTGCAATATGTCTTTGGCCACTTGGGGCTTCTTAACATTCCAAATTCATTTTGTAATTAGTTTTTCCAATTCATTAAAAAAAAAAAAAAAAAAAAAAGCTGTGTTGAATTTTTTTGGGGATTGCATTAAATCTGTAGATGAGTTTGGGTAAGACAGACAACTTAATGATGTTTAATCATCTCATCCATGGACAGGGAATGTTCCTCTATTTATTTAAGTCTTCTTTGATTTCCTTTAACAGTGTTGTATAGTTTTCTGTATATAAGATATTTACATCTTTAGTTAAATTTATTCCTAGGTAGTTGATTATTTTAGTTACTATTGTAAATGGTATTTTTTCTTGATTTCCTCCTCAGATTGCTGGTTATTGGTGTACAGAAATGTTACTGATTTTTGAACATTGATCTTATAGCCTCCGACTTTACTGAATTCATTTATAAGTTCTAGAAGCTTTGTTGTAGATTTCTCAGGGATTTCTATGTATAGGATCATGTCATCTCCAAATAGTGAAATTTTTACTTCTTCCTCTCTAATTTGGATGCATTTTATATCTTTTTCTTGCATCAGTGCTTAAGCAAGTACTTTTAAGACAATGTTAAATAGGAGCAGTGATAGTGGGCATTCTTGTCTTGTTCTTGATCTTCTTAGAGGGAATGATTTTGGGATTTCACCATTGAAGATGATGTTAGATGTGTGTTTTTTATATATACCCTTTATCATGTTCAGAAAGTTTCCTTCTATTCCTATTTTTTGCAGGGTTTTTAATCAGCAAAGGGTGCTGTATTTTGTCAATTGCTTTTTCTTCATTTATAGAGACAACCATGTGAATTTTTTCTTTTGAACTGTTTATGTGGTGTATTACATTGATTGATTTTCTTATGTTGAACCATCTTTGCATACCTGGGATAAAACCTACTTGGTCATGGTGTATAATTCATTTCATGTATTGTTGAATGCAATTAGCAAGTATTTTGTTGAGGATTTTAGTATCTAGGTTCATTAGAGAGATTGGTCTGTAATTTTCCTTTCTTATGGCATCTTTTTATGGCTTTGATATTGGAGTAATGTTGTATCATAGAAAGAGTTAGGTAATGTTCCTTCTACTTCTACTTTTTGGAAGAGCTTAATCAAGATTGGTGGTAGTTCTTTCTGAAATGTTTGGTAGAATTCACCTGTGAAGCTCTCTGGTCCTGGGCTTTTCTTAGTTGGGAAGTTTTTGATGACTGAATCTATCTCTTTACTTGTAATTGGACTGTTGAATTCATCAATTTCTTTTGTCAATTAGGCTGCATGTGAGTTTCTAGGAATGTGCTCATTTCCTCTAAAATATCATTTTGTTGGCATATAATTTTTCAAAGATCCCTCTTATGATACTCTTTATTTCTGTGGGGTCAGTGGTGATGTACTCTTCCTCATTTCTTATTTTGTGTATTTGCATCTGCTCTCTTTTTTTCTTTGTTAGTCTGACTAAGGGATTGTCAATTTTATTGATCTTCTTGAATAACGAGCTTTTGGTTTTATTTTTTCTAGTGCTTTCTTATTTTCTATTTTGTTTAGCTATGCTCTAATCTTTTGTTATTTCCTTCTTTCTACTTCCTTTGGCGTTAGTTTGTTGTTGTTTTTCCCCTTCCTCAAGGTATGCAGTTAGGTCTTCAATTTTAACTCTTTCTTCTTGTTTGATATATGCGTGTATGGCTATGAGTTTTCCTCTCACTACAGCTTTTGCTGTATCTCATAGGTTTTGATATGTTGTGTTGTCATTTTCATTCATATCAAGGTAGTTAATATTTCTTTTGAGATTTCCTCTTTGACCCACTCTTTGTCTATGAGTGTGATAACTTCCATATCTTTGTGCCTAATATGGTTCTTTGGCCCTTACTGCATTCTAATTACATTCCATTGTGGTCTGAGAAACTACTTTGTATAAACTCAATCTTTCTGAATTCATTCAGATATTTTCTGTGGCCTGGTATGTGGTCTATCTTGGATTATGTTCCATGTGCACTCAAGAAGAATGAAAATCCCATGGTATATGGGTGTTGTGTTCTGTATATGTCTATTAGGTCCAGATCCTCTAATGTGTTAACCAAAGTCTTTGTTTCTTTATTAATCCGTTGTCCAGATGTTCTGTCTAATGGTGATAACAGTGTATTAAAGTCCCCCACTATAATTTTAGATGCATTTATTTATTTACTTAGATTTTCCAGGGTTTGTCCATGTATTTTGAGGTGCCCTTGATGGATGCATAAATGCTTATGATTGTTCTTTCTTCTTGGAATATTACCCCTTTCACTAATGTAAAGTGTGTCTTTCTCTCATAAAACAGTTTTGATCTTAATGTCTATTTTGTCTGATATTAGTATAGCTACTCCTGCCCTTTTATGGTTATTGTATGCATGTAAGACTGTTTTCCAGCCATTCACTTTCAGCCTCCTTGAATCCCTGGGTCTATGGTGGGTTTCTTGTAGACAACATATAGATGGGTCATATTTCTTAATCCATTCTGCCAATCTGTGTCTCTTAACTGGTGAGTTTAATCCATTAACATTCAGTGTTGTTATTCTTAAGGAATTACTTACATTACCCATATTTTCTTTGGGTTTATGTGTGTCAGATGTTGTTTTTATTTCTCTTTTTGTTTTAGTTGTTCTTACACTCTCCTCCAGCTTTCTCTTTCTCCTGTTTTTCCTTTCAACCTGCAGAACTCTCTTTAGTATTTCTTGAAGGGCCAGTTTCTTATTGGCATACTCTCTTAATTTCTGTTTATCTGTGAATATTTTGAATTGTGCCTCATTTTTTAATGCCAGCTTTGACTGGAAGATTTAGTTCCTTAACTATGTTGCACCACTGCTTTCTTGCCTCCATTTTTTCAGATGCGATATCAGCGCTTAATCTTATTGAGCTTTCCTTGTATGTGATAGTTCTCTTTTCTCTTGCTGCTTTCAGTATTTTCTCTTTGTCTTAAGCATTGGACAATTTGACAAATATATGTCTTTGAGTAGGCCTCTAAGGATTTATACTGTTTGGGGTATGCAGTGTTTCCTGGACTTGTATATCCATCTCCCTCAATATGGTTGGGAAGTTTTCAGCCATTATTTCCTCCAACACTCCTTCTGTCCTGTTTCCCTTCTCTTCTCTTTTCTTCATAAAAGCATATATTAAAAAAGAAGAAAGAGCTAAAATTGAAGACATAACTGCACACTTGGGGGAAATGGAAAAAACAGCAACAAACTGTCCCCAAAGGAATTACAAAGAAGGAATAAACAATGAATAGAGCAGAACTAAATGAAATAGAAAATAAGAAAGCACTAGAAAAAATATACAAAACCAAAAGCGGGTTCTTCAAGAATATCAATAAACTTGACAAACCTTTAGCCAGACTAACAAAGAAAAAGAGAGAGCAGATGAAAATAAACCAACTAGGGAATGAAGAAGGGAATATCACTACTGACCCACAGAAATAAAGAGTATCATAAGAGGATACTTTGAAAAATTATATGCCAACAAGAATGATAATTTAGAGCAAATGGACAAATTCCCTGAAACTCACAAAAAACCTACATTGATGAAAGAAGAAATTGATAAACTCAACAGTCCAATTACAAGTCATCAAAAACCTCCCAACTAAGAAGAGCCCAGGACCAGAGAGCTTCACAGTTGAATTCTACCAAACATACTGGAAAGAGCTAACACCAATCCTTCTTAAGCTCTTACAAAAAATAGAAGTAGAAGGAATAGTGCCTAACTTATTCTATGATACCAACATTACCCTAATACCCACAAGAAAGGAAAATTACAGACCAATTTCTCTAACGAATCTTGATGATAAAATCCTCAACAAAATTCTTGCTAATTGCATTCAACAACATATCAAAAGAATTATACACCATGACCAAGTGGGTTTCATCTTGGGTATTCAAGGATGGTTCAACATAAGAAAATCTATCAATGTAATTCACCACATAAACAGATCGAAAGAAAAAAAAATCACATGATCATCTCTATAGATGCAGAAAAAGCATTCAACAAAATATAACCCCCTTTCTTGATAGAAACACTGCAAAAAATAAGAATAGAAGGAAACTTTCTGAACATGATAAAGGGTATATATGAAAAACCCCAGCTAACATCATCTTCAATGGTGAAATCTTAAAAGCCTTCCCTCTAAGATCAGGAACAAGACAAGGATGCCTACTATTTCCACTCCTATTTAACATTGTCTTAGAAGTACTTGCTCAAGCACTGAGGCAAGAAAAAGATATAAAAAGCATCCAAATTGGAAAAGAAGGAGCAAAAATTTCATTTTTTGCAGATGACATGATCCTATATGTAGAAAGCCCTGAGAAATCTACAACAAACTTCTAGAACTTATAAAGGAGTTCAGTGATGTCTCAGGCTATAAGATCAATGCTCAAAAATCATTAACATTTCTGTACACCAATAATGAGCAATCTGAGGAAGAAATCAAGAAAAAAAATTCCATTTACAATATTAACTAAAAGAGTCAACTACCTAGGAATAAATTTAACTAAAGATGATATATAAATATTTATATACATAAAACTACACACACTGTTAAAGGAAAGCAAAGAAGACTTAAATAAATGGAAGGATATTCCCTGTTCGTGGATAGGAAGAATAAACATCATCAAGATGTTTATCCTTCCCAAAGAAATCTACAGATTTAATGCAATCCCAATAAAACTCAACACATCTTTTTTTAAGGAACTAGAAAAACTAAGTTCAAAATTTATTTGGAAGGGAAAGAGGCCCTGAATTACCAAAGACATATTGAAAAAGAAAAATGAAGTTGGAGGTATCACACTACCTGACTTTAAAACATACTACAAAGCTACAGTGGTCAAAATTGCATGGTATTGGCACAAGGATAGACATACTGACCAATGGAACTGAATTGAGAGCTCTGATATAAATCCTCACAAATAGAGTCATCTGATATTCGACAAGGCTACCAAGCCCACTCAGTTGGGAAAGAATGGCCTCTCCAACAAGTGGTGCCTGGAGAACTGGATATCCATATCCAAAATAATGAGAGAGGAACACCATCTCACACCTTATAGAAAAATTAACTAAAGATGGATCAAAGATCTAAATATAAGAGGCAAGACCATAAAGACTTTGGAAGATAATGTAGGAAAGCATCTACAGGACCTTGTAATAGGAAATGGTTTCATGAACTTCACAGTCAAAGCACAAGCAGCAAAAGAAGAAATAGATAAATGGGACCTTCTCAAAATTAAAAACTTTTGCACCTCAAACGACATTATTAAGAGAATAAAAAGTCAGCCTATCCAATGGGAGAAAATATTTAGCAAACATATAAATGATAGGAGCCTAATATCCTGCATATATAAAGAGATCTTACACCTCAAAAATAAAATGACAAACTCATTTTAAAAATAGGCAAGTGACCTGAAAAGATTGTTCTCCTGGGAAGAAATACAAATCGTTAAAAAGCACATGAAAAAATGCTTCACATAGCTAGCGATTAGGGAAATGCAAATCAAAACTACCATAAGATACCATCTCTCACCCATTAGAATGGTGGCTCTTAAAAAAACAGCAGACTATAAATGTTGGAGCAGATGTGGAGGAATTGGGAACCCTCATCCACTGCTGGTGGGATTGGGGAATTGTCCAGCCACTGTGAAGGACAGTTTGGCGCTTCCTCAAAAAACTCACTATAGATCTTCCATATGATTCAGCAATTCCACTGCTAGGTATATACCAAGAAGAATTGAAAGCAATGACATGAATAGATATATGCATACCAATGTTTATAGCAGAATTGTTCACTATTGCCAAAAGTTGGAGTCGACCCTGGTGCTCATCAACAGAAGAATGGATAAACAAAATGTGGTACATACATACAATTGAATATTACTCAGCTGTTAGAAGGAATAAAGTGCTAACACACAGAATAACACGGATGAATCTTGAAGACCTAATATTGAGTGAAACAAGCCAGGCTTTGAAGGATGAGTCGTACATGACCTCACTGATATGAATCAAGGAAAATTTGCAGTCTTTGAGAACCATTGTCTGAAAGATAGGTTTACAAGAAAGAGAAGAGAAGAGAAAGTTGTGAGCTATCACCCATACGGACATAATCTATGATTAAGTGGTAGAGGGTAATTGTGTACTGATGGGATAGGACAGGTGGGTAGCGATGTTATTGTGTTTGGTGGTGCAGGGTTGACAGGTGGGTAGATTGAGAAGGGTGGGTTAGAATACCCAGAATACTGGGGGGAGAGATGGGAGAGGAACCAAGTGAACACTTGGGATTTGTGGGTATGAGGTTGAAATTGCAGAGGTAGGAATGTTCTTATGGCAATATGACAAGAAAGTATCACTGGTTTAGGGTGTTGGTTCGGTACAGGGCTCATCTGGAGCAGGCTTCTAGGGAGGGTCTGCATGTTCATCTTGTCTTGATGTGTTGTATCAGTCGGTGGAGACTAACACAATGAGCAGGAAGGAGATGGAATCTTATCTTTGGGAGGACTGATTTGTCCAGAAACGGACAGACAGACGTCTATTATGAGCAAGGGTGGTTCCTAATAGGGAAGACAAACCAGTGTGTCAAGACCTCTTGTTGCATGTAACTATGAATCTTGTCATCCAATGAGTCAGGTCAGGGGGTCGTCATAGACCCTGGGGGGATGGGGAGGGAGGAACAGAATAGATCAAACAGATGGTATTTAGTTATCAGTGGTAATGTTCTTTATTACCTTACACTGATGGACACAGGACATGGTAAATATCATCAAAATGTATAAAATTGTACGGTCTAAAATGTAAACCACACTGTAAACCATTGACAATATTTAGTAGCTATGTTTCACTATCTGTATAACAGTTATAACAATGCTACCATCCACATACAAAAAGGTTTTGGTATGGGGTGAGGAAAGGG
>JAKSZT010053899.1:203619-214301 GCA_026826555.1 Tolypeutes matacus
TTTTTATGTATTTTATTTCTTACATTTAAACTTACCATTATCATTTCATTTTCCTATTAATTGTATTTGGCTATTGTATTGGTTTCATCTTTAAAGAAGATTTGGTTTACAGAAGGGTTACAACTGGGGTGGGAGAGGATTATTGGTGGGGGTTATCAGGGATGGGGGTTCATGGAGGAAGTTCACCTGAACATACATAAAAGGTATATAAAATTGTTCAAACACTCATGGGGCCTTATCACAGTGGGTGGAGAGTCACTCAGTAAATGAGAGAGTACTGAATTCCCATCCTGGAGAGCTCTGCCACATTCTCCAAGGAAGCAGAAACAGTTCTCCAAGTGAAGGGGCAATGTCTGGCTAAGGAGGATGATCCACTGATGGACTCTTGTTATTGATGACTAGCCTTACGAGTCTTTGCTCTTGAAACTGAAACTTAGCTTATTGTTATGGGGTGCCTAAGGGTTGCCTCCTGTGAGCCTCTTTATTGCTCAAATGTGGCCGCTCTTTAAACCAAATTCATCATATGAATGCATTACCTTCCCTCCAGTGTGGGACATGACTCCCGGGGATAAGCCTCCCTGGCAATGAAGGATTACTACCTACAGCCAACTGGCAATATGACTGGAAAAATACCTTGAATAAAAGTGGGAAAAGGTAAAGACAAATGAGTTCAGAGGGCTAAGAGACTTCAAAGTGAGTCAGGAGGTCATCCCAGAGGTAATGCTTATGCACATCTCAGTAGGACCTCATAGGCTTCCAATGTGGATATCACCCCAAATAAAGGAGCAAGTGAAGGCTCTGGAGACCCTCAGGTCCTAGATCAGGGCGGATAGCTGTGGTGTTTTGTGCCTTATCAATGGGCTCCACTTTGGAATCTGTGCTCATGAGAGTGATGTAGTTGGACTCAAATATGTCCTGCCTGTACAAATTCCATCAGTCCCTTGTATTCAAACCTATATGTGGTGCTGGAGTTTGTAGGTGTACTTTCAGAAACTGGAGTCTTTGTCCTGCCCATGTGCCAGGTGGGCCCAGAATCTCAGTGCAGCTGCAACTCCTACTCTACAGCTCAATGGACTCACCCAGGACACCTGGCGGGGAGATGATGATGGACAATGGCCATCCCAGGGAATGGAGAGAGTCTACAGCTGCAGGCAGGATAATCCCATCCATCTTATCCATGGGATATAAGTCCCCTCTTACTTGGAAGTGGAGTGGACATCACCATCCCAGACTCTTCTGGATTGGGGTGAGAGCTATGGACTAGAGTGGGCTTACTGGTATTGTGTTATAAACATATTGTGATTCAAGCAATGGAAGAAATTACCACATTAATGTGGAAGCAGTGGCCACTGGTTGCTTTTGGGGAAAGGAGAGGGAAAAGCAATTGTATTACAGGGGCTTTTTTGGGACTTGGGAATTATCCTGAGTGATATTGCAATGATAGATATAGGCCATTTTACATCAGCATGTAACATGCATAACTGTGTGGGAGAGAGTGTGGTCTATAATATGAACTATGGTCCTTGCTTAGTGGCAAAGCCCCAGGATGTGTATATCCATTGCAGGTGATGTGCCACCCTAAAGAATGATGTTTATGTGGGAGATTGTGGGAGGTATGGGATGTGGGGCATATGGGAATCCCTATAATTTTTGTGTAACATTTATGTAATCTAAGTATATTTTAAAAAATTAAAAAATTATTAAATTAAAAAAAAACATATTACATAACCATGGTACATTTGTCCAAATTAAGAAATAAACTTTGAAGCATTTGTATTTATTAGACTGCAGATATTATTATAATTGAATCATTTTCCACTAAAAGTTTTTAAAATAATTTTTTTATTAAGTCAGTTGTAGGTTTACAGAAAAAACCTTGCAAATAAAACGTTTTTCTCATATATCCATACACACATACACATTTTTCCCCATTATTACCAATTTGCATTAGTGTGGTGACTTTCTTACAATTGATGAAACAATATTATTATTATTAATTATGATGCATAGGTTACATTAGGCTTCCTATTGTAAGTTCTGTAATTTTTAAAAAAATTTTATGCTCCTGATATATATATACACAATACTGAATATTCTCTTTTTACTATTTTCAATTATTCAATTCAGAGATGTTAATCACATTCACAATTCTACCACCATCAACCATCAACACCATCTATTACCAAAACTTCCAGCATGAACTTAAAGAGAAACTCCATTACAATTAAGCAGTATCTCCCCATTTCCCAACCCCACCTGGCCTGTGGTAACCTGTATTCTAGTTGTTGACTTGGTGAATTTGGATACTCTAATTATTCTATATAACTGAGATCACACAATATTTGTTATTTTGTGTCTGGCCTATTTCACCCAACATTATCTCTTATCATTTCATATTATAGCATGTATTAAAACTACATTCCTTTTAATATTCTAATAGATGTGTATATCATATTGATTATCCACTCACCTGTTGATTGACAAAGGATTATATCCATGTTTTGACAATTTTTAATAAATGACTATGAATATTTGTGTACAAAAAAAAAAAAAAGAAAGAAAGAACAACTATTGAAAACAAAAGGTATAATGATGGAGGAGTGAAAAGAAGTAGCATAGGTAGAATAGATCAGTAACCAAAAGAATAAAAGAAAGAAAAAGCAAAAGTAAACAAGCAGAGAGAGAAAGGGAGGGGATACAAAACAAGCAAGAAACAAAACAGCAGCACTTCATTTAAAAAAAAATTGACATAGAAGAAAAAATAATAATAAACACAGAAAAACAGCCTTCTTTCTTAGACCCCAAAGGATCTTCTCAGGCTGCTGGTGTTCCTCAATCACTCACCCTGCAGCCTGCCCTCTGCAGGTTTTGAGCTGGGTTTTAGTGGGTAAAGTAAGGGAAATAAAAGAAAATGAACTTTTTTAAAAAAGAGATTCATTTAAAGCTAATACAAAAAAATATCTATATCAAGATTAATGAGAATAAATTTGAAGTAAATGTTGTGAGAAAATTGGTCTAGATGAATCCATGTGGCAGATGACATTACTTAAGCAAATTAATACCTTGCTGGCCCTGTTGTTCTTTAATAGCCAGGACAATTTCAAGTTTGATACTAAAGAAATCTTAAGCTCAAGCATAATAAATACCTTTCCATTATGTTTAAAAAAAAATCCAAAGCAGAGTTTTAAAGTTTGACTTCCCATAATTCTAATCAATATCAGCACTTTCATTGTTTTATTTTGCAGTAAATCTCCATTATTCTGTTATAAACTTATTTATTAATTATTTGTTTGTACTCACTTATGAATTAAAAATAAGTTCTGACTAAAATGCTAAGCACGGCAGATATAAAGATATATACAAAACCTTCACTTCCAGATATTTACAGATGGGTGAGAGAGATAATCAGTTCATCATGATTTAGCAGAAAGTATTCTTACAGAGATATACACGGCATGGAATGTATTCAAGAAGAAGGGCATCTAATCCTACTGTGACCGGCAAGGTTAAAAAGGGCAGAGTGATATAAGCAGGTATCTAGAGGAAATATATGCAAGAACTGAAAATTACATGTTATTAAAAATGACACAAATTTAGAGCTAGAAATAGATGTGAGGATATTAAAGACAAATTTACATTTCGGCAGCCTTCAAAACAGGTGTATAGATATTACAAATTTATGTAGAGAACAAATTGGTTATTACACAGCAATAAATGCGGAGAAAATGTTGGTTGGGTAATACCATCTCTCTAATGAAGAGAATTTAGCTGAGATCTCATATTTGCATTACTCACCAAAACATAGGGCCTTCTTTAGAAACTTAGTCTCCATTAGAACTTCCGTGATATGATAAGAATGATGCCGCTAAATGCAGCTCCAGTATTATGAATAAAAAACACAAATCACTTTTTCTTTCTTAAAATTCACTTTCCAATTACACACGTGGTAAAAGGGGATTGCATTGAGCCTACAAATCAGCTTGTGGATAATTGGCATCTCCATATTATTGGTCTGCTAATCTATGAACATGGAATGCATTTCCATTTATATATATCTTCTTTCATTGCTTTCAACAAAATGTTTTAAATAGTTTCAAATATAAGTGGCTTAAACATCTTTCTTTAGAAATTCTCCTGACAGTTTTATCACATTATAAAATGGATTATATATTTAATTTTAATTTTGTGTTTTTGCTGATTGAATTTTTACATTTATTTTTATCCCATATCAATGCTAAAATTGCTTATTATACTAAAGTGATTCTTTATAGATCCTTTGGTATTTCTATGTACACCTCCATGGCATGTATGAATGAAGCTAGATTTATTTATTCCTCTTTTCCTTGTTGTACTACACTATTTAATAAAGTATATAATGAATATTCTTGATATATTTTCAAATTTCAAAAGAAATTTTCAATGGCTCAAAAGAAAGTATGATAGGTGAAGGTCTTTTTGTGGTCTACCCTTATCAGAATAAGGAAGTCCTCTTCTTTTTTCTGATGAGTTTTATGTAAATAATTAAATTTTATCAAAATGGTAGCACTCATTGACATGACCGCAAGATTATCTTTTTCTCATTTAATATATTTCTAAGATGGATTATCTTTATTTCAATATTAAGACAAATTTACACTCCTGGAAAAACCAAATGTATGTATTTATCTCATCAGATATTTCTGGTATCAATTTACCAATATTTTAAGTAGAGTATCTGTGTCTAAATTCATAAAGATTTTCATTTATATTTTTCCATTCTTGCACTGAAGTTATTAAGTTTTATATCAAAGTTTTGTTGGCCTAATGAAATGAATTGACAATATTTCAGTTTTATATTACCTGGACATATTTGTAAAAGACTGGTCTTATTATACATAAACAAATATTTAAAAGAATTAATGTATTTTTAGAGGAAATATACAGCTGGTGTAAATATACATTTTCATTAAAATTACTAAATATATACTTTTTCCTGTTTATTCCTTGCTTGCACTACACTTTGAATTCTGAGGGAATGGTTGATTAAGGTTCAATAAGTAAGAAAAATGTGTTTACATTTTGAATGATATTTTGTTCAATACAGAGGGCTTCTCATTTTGTGGTCATTAACCCTGGTAACAATAATATTTGTGAACAAACAATATACCCCAAACTAAAATTTTAAATCTCTTTCATGGTAATTTTGTAGTTGAAATTGATGTCACAGATAAATATTTAATTATTCCAGACAACCCAAGTTCATTACCACAATAACCTTCCAATTGTTAATTCTTGTTGTATTTATATTTTAATACTACATTTTAAAATGTTCT
Organism: Tolypeutes matacus; assembly: GCA_026826555.1. Classification (NCBI taxonomy): domain Eukaryota; kingdom Metazoa; phylum Chordata; class Mammalia; order Cingulata; family Chlamyphoridae; genus Tolypeutes; species Tolypeutes matacus. The sequence continues at coordinate 208,932 of JAKSZT010053899.1, forward strand.
TAGCAGAGTACTAAATGCTAATCTCAAACCTTTGTTCATATATTAAATGCATTGTGACTTTAAAACATGGCAGACAAGTAAACAGGTGAAAAGGAGGCATGTATAGCAACTTCCCTCTATTCTTTTTTTTTCTTTCTTTAATCCTTTTAACTTTCCTCAAGAAATGAGGCATAGCTATAAATGGCCTAAGACTGATCAGACCCGTCCCTAGGAAAACCCAGTTTAACATATGTGCACTCCTAGCAAATCATAACCTTTAATAGCCAGTCCTAGGAAAACCACTCTCACAAAACATATTAATACCATTTCATTGACATGCAATGTGTGACCAAACATGAAAAACTCCTGTGCATGTTCCCTGCCATCATGAATGTGCTGGAAACCTTTCCTTGCCCTTTCAAGTCACTTAAAAGCACTTCTGAACATGTGTATGGAGACTGATTTGACCTTACCTTCTTCCTCCTTCCTGGTTGCCCTTGCAATAAAGTTCTTTCACTTCTCAAACTCCTGGAGTCACAGTATTTGTTTCTGTGCTCATGGGCAAGGAAGAACTTTACTTGGTAACATGGGTCCTGTAGTGGGTATCTATGGTCAACCTGTGACTGTGTTACTTGTACTCTGAGTGAAATTAGGGAACTTATATCTTTAAAATGAAGATATTATTCATAATGTCTTCCTAAGAGTGAGGCTGGGAGGTATGAGGAATTAATTTATACATAAAGCAATTGTAATTCTACTTAACCCTGAGAGGCAGTTAATGAAAGTTAAATTAGTTTAATATCATATGTTCACAAGGACCTTAAAATCTACTCTGCCCAAACAAACCTACCCAATATCCTACACAGAGCCTGAGATTTCATTTGAAATCAAGTTCATTCCTTATGATTGAAAAAATATTTAGGAATTATTTGAGGATTTGAATGATCAGAGACTTTTAATGAAATCTGTACAATAATTTAAATATAAAATCAAATAACATTTCTGATGAATACAATCAAATAGACCGAGGAAATTTTTCTACATATATAAATCATGTTCTGTAAGTGTGTGTGTGTGTACATATATGTACAGACATATAAAAAGTACATGCATATATATAGTTTATTTTTTAATGAGAGATCTGATAATCAATAAAATATTGTCACACATACAGTTCAATAAATAAAATATCTTTCTCCTCATTCAAGTTATATGGTTATGTATTTAAATATAGTTTCAGAGAAAATTTCACACATTAAGGATGAATTCACACATTATACCAATTCATTTTTAAAAATCCTCATCATTTTTTGTTAATCCTTCAAATCTCCCAACACCTGGCAATGTTTAATGAGATTTGTATTAAATTTATTTATAATAAGAAAACCCTATACCATATATGCTCTTATCATAACCATATTGTAGAGGAAGAACCAGAGGAAAGGAAAGCCATGTAACATATTTAAAATCACTAATAAGTGGTGAATGCAGGAAGGAAATGCATTCACTCATAATCCAAGCAGCTGTTGATGATTATGCATTGGTATTTCACCACTGTAATTTTCCAGTTCTTAGATAGAGTTAGCTGGGGATGGTATGTGAATGCTAATGGAACTGATTGATATTTTTGTTTTCCTGTTTCCAAGAGAACAGACTTTCTTAATTTGTCCACTTGAAGGACAATGGTATGCTTGTGCTTGGCTTACCCAAGAGAACAGAATGGCAGAAAAGGGAAATTTTCTCTGAGGACTAAGCAGGTAAAATAGTAAACTGGCTCATGTAACTACACTAGAGTATTTCAAGTTGTTCATTAGTAATGTATGGCCCTGACAGCAAAGGAGGATAAATCTTTCTGGATACTTTTCTGTGCAATTCTTCCTTTTATATAAATAGATTTCTGGTGATATCTTGAGAAAAAATACAAAAAGTAAGTAAGTCTGTACTATTATTTCTGAAAAGAACACAGGATATGGATTTAATCTCCCAAAGTCAATTGAATATTGGGCATGATGATAGTGTTATTATGTGAGTAGTTAGTTCATTCAGCATTTTTTGGCCTTGATTTTGCAGCACTGTTAAGTAATGTTAGATAATAATGAATTATAATCTCTGATTCAGTATAAATGTAAGTGAAGTTGAGCAGCTATTAAATACAGGTTTTTCTATTTACTGCTTATGTTTGATGTCATATATCCTTCAGAGGTTTTTCAATAACAAGAGAGGAAACATTATCTCAAAAATATTAAAATTGCAAAAAATATATTATTAATACATAGTCATTGAGTACCTTTTAAAAGGGTCAGTTGAAGAAACTTGTTATTTATGTATTTATTTGCCTCTGTGGATGCAAATAAGAAATAATTCCTAAAAGCTTTAAATGCAAAAATATTGTCATTATTAAATTTAAAAATTACATATCAATTTGATATATTTATATGTGAAAAAAACATATGAAAATAGATTATGCAGCCCCAGGGGTACTTAACATAAGTGAATGGATATGTTTTAGATTTATCTGACATATAACTTAAAAATGTATGAGTTTATATAGTGTAAAGAAGGAATGGCCTTTGAGTCCCTCATATTCTAAAATTCTACTACTTATTTTAAAAAATGCAATAACTCTTTCAAATAAAACATATTTTGTTTTAAATTATTAAGAAGTAAAAATAATATCAAACTTTTCCATTCCTCAAAACAAACTCTGTAGCAATGAAGAATTAACTGCCCATTCCCTACCTTCACCCTGGCCCCTGGTAACCTGTATTCTAGTTTCTGGTTCTATGAATTTGTCAATGAGATCAGACAAGACTTGTGTACAAGGCATGGTTTGAGATGCCTGTTAGCAATTTCAGTCCATGTTACATAGGCAGTTGGAAATGTAGTGGGCATTCAGGCAGGGAGTCCAAACCAGGGGTACCAGTTTGTGAGACTTTCGTAAGCAACTGGTATTAAAAACCATGGGATCCCCAGTGGGTTCCATGTAATATTTTAGGTAATCTAAGCACCTCTTAAAATATATTTATATATATATATAAATAACATTTTTGTAAGGAAATGCACATATATGTATATATATTTATATATCATTTTACAAATATTGGTATGTATTGTGAAAATTTTGATTTTTACCCACAATAAAAAATAAATTAATTAAAAAACAATAACAACAACAACAACAAAAAAACCATGGGACTTGATGGGGTTACTCAAAAGAGAGTATAAGCAGAAGAGAGAAGAGAGCAGAGGGCATGTTCTGAGGCTTTCCACTGTCAAGAGATAGGAATTTACAGCAAAGAAATCTGTGTGACAGAGACTCAGTGAAGCAAGTGTTTCGAGGGGGAGTGGGGAGAGGTCTGTATGAGGTGAGGAGCAGGGAAAAGCACTGTGGGGTGAGGTTGGAGAGGAGATGGCAATCCAGGTTCTGCTGCTTCAAAGGGAGCCAAAACTCAGGGTGTCACAGTGAGGGGAGGCTGTGAACCAGTCGTCTGATGAGTCCTAGAGAGCAGTGTAAAATTTTTTTTTTTTTTAAGTGAAAATACATATTATTATTTTGATGGGATAAATAATCTTTTCACCAATTTATGGAGCAGTGTTTGAAACATCATTTGTGAAAATCACTTGAATAAGGTAAGGTACCATTCGTATTAAAATTGAAACTAGGGAAGAAGCTGTGGCTCAATCAGTGGGGCTCCCGTTTACCATATGGGAGGCCCTGGGTTCGGTTCCCGGGGCCTCCTGGTGAAGGCAGGCCCGCCCGCATGGCGTGGTTGGCTGACCCGGCGAGCGTGGGCAGCAAGGGGGGATAAATGAATAAATAAATAAAATCTTTAAAAAAAAAAAAAGACAAAAAAGTCATTTAAAAAAAATTTGAAACTAAAGTGTCTTATTATATTTACATCCATAAATTTTTATTTGCATTTTGTTGTGCAATGACAGAACAAAATGTTCATTTCCTAAAAGCTTGACAATCTAGATATTCATGATTCAGTTATTTGTTGCTAAAGAAAGGAGAATAGGCCATTAGAAGTAAATCAAATTTCAAATTCTTATGGGCTGACAAAAGTCTCTTTATAGTTCTGATAACCATTTTGCAGGAAGGAAGGCATCAAATGATTAAGAATATAATGAAAGACTTTTAGTAATTAACTATCATATATTCCTCATATCTTACCTGATTTATACCTGCATTTTTAGGGTGATATATGTGCCACTGATTTATAATGATGGACTCCCATATTTTTCCATGTTTTCATATTCATTAGGAAATTTTATTTAGAGACAATGAAATTATTTCACTCTCAAGAATCCAAATGCTTTGTGTCTCTGCTTTTCTGATTTTCTTATTGAACAATTTTTACTCTCTTCCTCTATTATTTTAAGACCAAAGGCATATTGTTGACAAACACTGATAGTAAAGACAGTATAAGAAAAATTCCAAATGAATCCTGAGTCAAGGATTGTTTTTTTATTTAATTAAATTGATTTCCTTGAAAAAAAACTTCTTCACTAGATCATATAATTAGTCAATTTGCAAACATTCAACCGAAAACTAAATGTGATATACACATGTTGATATAGTTATTTAAAAATCACTAGACAGCTTATGATTTAATTCTGATTATTTTAGAGACTTTTAAACTGAATTTATAAAACCCAATTTGAAGTAAAATATCACTTTATGGAAATACAATTCAGAACTCATGTATGTTTAGCAGGGAAAATTTTCCGTAGTTTAAGCCAAATTATAAAGTTCACAAGATTTTGAGTTACTTTCTGCTATTCAGTTATTTTGTATTTATCTCAATATTTATTAGAGAATTAGTAACCAATATACAGGATAAGCTGTAAAAATAAGCAATGCAATGCAGTATTTTTGTAACCAAAACGTCATGCTTGCTAATGGGTCAATGTCAATTATGTTGACTTATATGCAATGTATTAAATAGTATATTGATATATAGGCATGCTTTCAATAGTAAGAATCAAGTCACTATACAGTGGCAACTAGTGACTCTGAATACACATTTCCAGGAGAGATGTTAGCTGTCTTCATTGTTCAGTGAAATTTATATTTTGATGTTGTTATAGGTTTGTTTTATATGACCCAAATTTTGAGAAAAAGCTTGAGCAATGTAATACCTGAACATTAACCAAATTTTTAGAAAAACCTTCAGCAACATAATGCCTAAACATTAATGAATTTAACCCATCTAGTCACTTCATTGTTACTTCCACAAAAAGAATATGAGTCAATTGAGGTTTTCTCCCTTTACCCTCTTCAGATGAGGTTATTACCAATTTAGACTTGGCACATTTTACTTCCCTTAACACAGAGCATAACTGATTTAAGCAGAGATGAGGAATAATTCCTCTAGCCAAATAATAACA
>JAKSZT010053899.1:238668-250046 GCA_026826555.1 Tolypeutes matacus
AAATTCAAGAAACCATATCCTATTACAAGGTCCTGTAGATGCTTCACCACATTATCATCCAAGGTCTTTATGCTTTGGGCTCTTATATTTAGATCTTTGATCCATCTTGAGTTGATTTTTTTGTAAGGTGTGAGATGGTATTCCACTCTTATTCTTTTGGATATGGATATCCAGTTCTCCAAGCACCACTTCTTAAAGAGACCATTCTCTCCCAACTGACTGGGCTTGGTGGCCTTGTCGAATATCAGATGACTGTATATGCGAGGATCTATATCAGAACTCTCAATTCGGTTCCATTGGTCAGTAGGTCTATCCTTGTGCCAATACTATGCAGTTTTGAGCTCTGTAGCTTTGTAGTACGTTTTAATGTCAGGTAATGTGATACTTCCAACTTCATTTTTCTTTTTCAATATGTCTTAGGAAATTCGGGGCCTCTTACCTTTCCAAATAAATTTTGTAGTTAGTTTTTCCAATTCCTTAAAAATACAGTGTTGATTTTTATTGGGATTGCATTAAATCTGTAGATTAATTTCGGTAGAATAGACATCTTTATGATATTTAGTCTTCTTATTCATGAACAGGGAATATTCTTCCATTTATTTAAGTCTTCTTTGATTTCCTTTAACAGTGTTGTGTAGTTTTCTGTACATGAGATCTTTATGTCTTTAGTTAAATTTATTCCTAGGTATTTGATTCTTTCAGTTACTATTGTAAATGGTATTTTTTTTCTTGATTTCCTCCTCAGATTGCTCATTATTGGTGTACAGAAATGCTACTGATATTCGAGCATTGATCTTATAGCCTGTGATATTACTGAACTCCTTTATAAGTTCTAGAAGCTTTGTTGGAGATTTCTCAGGGCTTTATATGTATAGGATCATGTCGTCTGCAAAGAATGAAATTTTTACTTCTTCTTTTCCAATTCGGATGCCTTTTATATATTTTTCTTGCCTCAGTGCTCGAGCAAGTACTCCAAAGACAATGTTAAATAGGAGTGGTGATTGTGGGCATCCTTGTCTTGTTCCCAATATCAGAGGGAAGTCTTTTAGGATTTCACCATTGAAGATGTTAGCTTTGGGTTTTTCATATATACCCTTTATCATATTCAGAAAGTTTCCTTCTATTACTATCTATTGCAGTGTTTTTATCAGGAAAGAGAACTGTATTTTGCTTTTTCTGCATCTATAGAGATGATCAATGCGATTTTTTTCTTTCAATCTGTTTATGTGATGTATTACATTGATTGATTTTCTTATATTGAAGCATCCTCACACACCCAGGATAAACCCACTTGGTCACGGTGCATATTCCTTTTGATAGGTTGTTGAATTCGATTAGCAATTATTTTGTTGAGGATTTTAGCATCTATGTTCATTATGTAAATTGGTCTGTAATTTTCCTTTCTTGTGGTATCTTTGTTTGGTTTTGGTATTAGGGTAATGTTGGCATCGTAGAATGAGTTAGGCAATATTTCTTCTACTTCTATTTTTTGGAAGAGCTTAAGCAGAAATGGTGTTAGCTCTTTCCGTAGTGTTTGGTAGAATTCAGCTGTGAAGTCATCTGGTCCTGGGGTCTTTTAGTTGGGAGGTTTTTGATGACTGAGTCTATCTCTTTACCTGTAATCGTACTGTTGAGTTCATCAATTTCTTCTTTCATCAGTGTAGGCTGTTTGTGAGTTTCTAGAAACTTGTCCATTTCCTCTAAATTATTATTCTTGTTGGCATATAATTTTTCAAAGTATCCTCTTATGATACTATTTATTTCTCTGGGGTCAGTAGTGATAACCCCTTGCTAATTCCTTATTTTGTGTATTTGCATCTGTTTTCTCTTTTTCTTTGTTAGTCTGGCTAAGGGTTTGTCAATTTTATTGATCTTCTCGAAGAACCAGCATTTGATTTTGTTTATTTTTTTCTAGTGCTTTTTTATTCTCTGTTTCATTTAGATCTGCTCTAATCTTTGTTATTTCATTCTTTCTACCTCCTTTAGGTTTAGTTTGTTGTTGTTTTTCCAATTCCTCTAAGTGTGCTGTTAGGTCTTCAATTTTGGCACTTTCTACTTTTTTAATATATGCATTTATGTCTATGAACTTCACTCTCAGGACAGCTTTCGCTGCATCCCATAGGTTTTGATATGCTGTATTGTCATTTTCATTAGTTTCAAGGTAGTTACTGATTTCTTTTGAGATTTCCTCCTTGACCCACTATTTTTCTAAGAGTGTTTTTTTTTTAACTTCCATATCTTTGTGCCTAATCTGATTCTCTGGCCTGTATAGATTTCCAATTTCACTTCTTTGTGGTCAGAGAAATTACTTTGTATAATCTCAATCTTTCTGAATTCATTAAGAGATGTTCTGTGGCCTAGCATGTGGTCTATCTCGGATATGATCCATGTGCACTTGAGAAGAATGTAAATCCTGCTGTATTTGGGTGTATATGTCTATTAAGTCCAGGTCCTCTAATGTATTGTTCAGAGTCTTTGTTTCTTTATTGATTGTCTGTCTAGATGTTCTGTCTAATCATGATAATGGTGTATTAATGTCCCCCACTATAATTGTGGAGGCATTTATTTCTCTACTTAGTTTTTCCAGAGTTTGTCTCATGTATTTTGAGGCACCCTGATTAGCTGAATAAATGTTTATGGTTGTTCTCTCTTCTTGAGATATTACCACTTTTACTAATATATAATGTCCATCTTTGTCTCTTACACTAGTTTTGCATTTAAAGTCTATTTTGTCTGATATTAGAATAGCTAACTCCTGCCCTTTTTTGGCTATTGTTAGCTTTTAAAATTGTCTTCCAGCCATTCACTTTCAGCCTCCTTGAATCCCTGGGTTGAAGGTGGGTTTCTTGTAGACAGCATATTGATGTATCATATTTCCTTATCCATTCTGCCAATCTGTGTCTCTTGAGTGGTGAATTTAATTCATTAACATTCAGGGTTATTACTCACAACAAATTTCTTACTTCAGCCATATTTTCTTTGGGTTAATATGTGTCATATATTGTTTTGTTTCTGTTTTTGTCTTTTTAGTTGTTTTTAAATTCTCCTCCAACTCTCTCTCCTTTGTTTTTTCCTTTCTACTTGTAGAACTTCCTTTAGTATTTTTTGAAGTACAGGTTTCTTATTGGTATACTCTCTTAATTTCTGTTTATCTGTGAATATTTTGAACTCTCCATCATTATTGAATGCCAGTTTTGCTGGATAGAGAATTTGTGGCTGGAAGTTTTTTCTTTTAGTTCTTTGAATATGTCATACCACTGTCTTCTTGCCTCCATGTTTTCAGATGAGAAATCCGCAGTTAATCTTATTGGGCTTCCCTTATATGTGACAGTTTTCTTTCTTTTGCTGCCTTGACTATTTTCTCTTAGTCTTGAGCATTGGACATTTTGACAACTATATGTCTTGGAGTTGGCTTGTTGGGATTTATACTGTTTGGGGTGTGCTGTGCTTCCTGGATCTGCACATCCATCTCTCTCCATAGGGTTGGAAAGTTTTCAGCCATTATTTCCTTAGGTAGTCCTTCTGTTCCCTTTCTCTTTTCTTCTCCTTCTGGGATGACCATAATGTGTGTTTGTTCATTTTGTTTTGTCAGTTAAATCCCTGAGTACCTGCTGGATTTTTTTTATCTCTTTGTCTATCTGTTCTACTATCTGTTTGATTTCAGATATATTGTCTTCCACATCACTAATTCTTTCTTCTGCCTTTTCAAATCTGCTGTTATGTGAATCCAGCATCTTTTATATTTCTTGGATTGTGCCATTGATCACCATCATATCCATTATCTTTTTATGTATGTTTACAATTTCTTCAGTATGTTCTCCCAGTGTCTTCTTAATATCCTTAATCTCTTACTTCACTTCATTAAGTTGAATAATGATATGTGTTTGTAAAGCTTTGATTAGTTGTTTGATGTTCTGCATCTCTTCCTGGTTTTTAGTTTGTTCATTGGACTGGTCCATGTCTTCCTCTTTCTCAGTGTGGTTTGTAATTTTTTGTTGCCCTCTAGTCACCATTTTATCTTAATGGGTTTATTGGGTTGAGTATATTCTTTCTCTGCTTTAGAGGTTTTTTTAGCTAGTGGTTCTGTGTGTGTGTGTTGAGTTTTCTCTTTGACACTTTTTCTTCTCATTTTATTTCCTTGCTTCTTTCTATGTTCCCTTGAAGGCAAAAGATTAGGGCCAGAGGAATAGAAAGATGTGAGAAAGGCAGAAGGATAATAGTAATATTGATAGAAGTTAGAAGAGGGGCTGTATAAGACTTAGTGAAATGAATATTTAGCTCATGTAGGCAGTGTAGAGTAATAGGAAAAAAAAGTGGAGTACCTACAATGGACTGGGAGACCAAATAGAAGAATATATATATAAGGATTTAGAAGTCTAGAATGATGGGGAGGGAGAGAAAGAGTAAAGAAAAGGCTGAAAGGGAATAAATTAATATTATTTTAAAAAGAAGAAAAGAGAATAGATAGAATAGAAATTGATGCCCTTAAGTTGTGGGCTAATGAAAAAATGTGGTATTTAAGAACCACAACAGAAAGCAGAGGGCAGAAAGATGAAGGAAGTAAAAGAGATAGCTTGGTAAACAAAATCAATATAGACAGAGACTGGGAAATCACTGAAGAAGAAGCACAGCAAAGAAGAGACCAGCTAGCAGCACCTAATTTCAAAAAAAAAAAAAAAAAATGAAAGAAAAAAGAAAGGGGGAGGAAAGAGGAAAGAAAAGCAAGAGACAACAAATAAACAGAGAAAAACCAAACAACCAGACAAGCAAGTAGTCAAAAAAATCTAAGGAAGAAGAGTGTTCCTTCTTGGGCCCTTGTGGAACCTCTCAACCTGCTTGTATTTATCAATCAATTGCCCTGCAAGGTTCTATCTGCAGGTTTTGAGGCAGATTTTACCTATTAAACTAAATTAAAAGGAAAAATTCATTTTTTATTTTTTAAAATGGCTGTCTTCTTTTTTTGGTGAAATAAGGGACCCAAAATATGTCCTCTTCTAGACCACCCCCTTCACTGAGGGGACCTTAACTAGGCTTGTGGACACTAATCAAGCACTTCCCACTTCCTGGCCTCCACAGGGGAGCTGAAGCTCTGATACTAGTCAGTGCAGAATGATAAAAATGGCTGACTCTGCCCCCTCTGGAGCCAAGCCTGAGTATCAATGGGCTGTTGGGTAGATCAGGCTTCCTCAGTAGATTTGCCACTCCCCTCAGCCTGGCACTGCTTCAGGATGGCTTATCTGCTCCCCAAAGCTCTGAGGGGGTCCATGCAGCCAAATCGACAGAAAGGAAACCCCTCTCTACCTTCTGTCAGAACCTTCCCACTCTAGGAGAATGCTTCCTCTCACTGGATTGCTGGCGGGGGATGGGGCCTATCCCTGGGCAGCTAGGTAAGTCAACTTCCTCAGCAGATTCACCACTCCCCTCAGCCTGGTCCTTCTTCAAGCCAGTTATTATGCTCCTCAAGCCTGCAAGGGGTTCCAAGCAGTAAAATCCACAGAAAGGAAAGCCCTCTCGACTCTCCACCAGAATCCTCCTGCTCTCAGGGATCGCTCGCTCTCACTGGGCTGCATTGGGAGTCATGGCTCAAACCAGCCTCTTTCCCCAAGGGTGGTGCTCAGCTGTCTGTGTTAACCTCCACAGGCAGGGTTAAAACTCACGAATCTCTACCGAGCAATCAATGCCACCCAGTTGCCTCCAAATAGATGTCCCCAGCTTCTCCGTGCGCCCACAGCACAGACCCCCAGGCAGGATCCATCCCCAATCAGCCATCCTTAGTGAGCTAGTCAGCAAGTGCCCTCCTAAACTGATGCCATCTTGATCTCCTGGTGTCTCATTGTAGTTTTGATTTGCATTTCCCTAGTAGCTAGAGATGTTGATTGTTTTTTCATGTGCTTTTTAGACATTTGTATTTCTTCTTTGGAGAAGTATCTGTTCAAATCTTTTACCCATTTTTAAAAAATGGGTTGCTTGTCCTTTTATTTTTGAGATATAAGATTTCTTTATATATGCTGGATTTGAAGCTCCAATCAGATATATGGTTACCAAATATTTTCTCCCATTGGGTAGGCTGTCTTTTCACTTTCTTTACAAACTCCTTTGAGGTGCAAAATGTTTTAATTTTGAGGGGATCCCACTCATCCATTTTTTTCTTTCACTGCTGGTGCTTTGTGTATGAAGTTCATGAAACCATTCCCCATCACAAGGTCCTGTAGATGCTTCCCTACATTATCTTCCAAAGGCTTTATTGTCTTGGCTCTTCAGTGTAGATCTTTCATCCATCTTGAGCTGATTTTTGTATAAGGTTTGAGATGATGTTCCTCTTTCATTCTTTTGGATATAGATGTCCAGTTCTTGAAGCACCATTTGTTGAAGAGGCCATTCTTTCCCAGTTGAGTGGGCTTCATGGCCTTGTCAAATATCAGAGGACATTATATGGGAGGATCTGTAGAAAAACTCTCAATCTGTTTCAATTGGTCAGTGTGTCTATCCTTGTGCCAATACCATGCACTTTTGACCACTGTAGCTTTGTATTATATTTTAAAGTTAAGTAGAGATTCCTCTAATTTCATTTTTCTTTTTCAATATATGTTTGGCTATTTGATGCCACTTGCCCTTCCAAATAAATTTCATAGTTTTTCCAATTCATTAAAATATGATGTGTTGATTTTTATTGGAATTGCATTAAAACTCTAGATCAGTTTGAGTAGGATAGACATTTTAATAATGTTTAGTCTGCCTATCCATGAACAGGGAACATTCTTCCATTTATTTAATTCTTCTTTGATTTTCTTTAACAGTGTTGTGTAATTTTCTGTGTATAAGTCATTTACAGCTTTAGTTAAAAATTTTCCTAGGTATTTGATTTTTTTAGTTATTTTTGTAAATGGTATATTTTTCTTGATTTCTTCCTCAGCTTGCTCATTATTGATGTACAGAAATGCTGATTTTTGCACAGTGATCTTATATCTTGTGACTTTACTGAACTCATTTGTAAGTTCTAGAAATTTGTTGTAGATTTCTCAGAGCTTTCTATGTATAGAATAATGCCATCTGCAAAGAGTGAAATTTTTACTTCTTCATTTTCAATTAGGATGATTTTATATCTTTTTCTTTCCAAAGTTCTCAAGCAAGTACTTCTAACACAGTGTTAAATAGGAGCAATGATAGTGGGCATCCTTTTCTTTTTCCCAAACTTAGAGGGAAAGCTTTTAGGATTTCACCATTGTATATGATGTTAGTTGTGGGTTTTTCATATATACCCTTTATCATATGCAGAAAGCTTCTTTCTATTCCTGTGTTTTGCAGTGTTTTTATCAGGAAAGGGTACTGTATCTTGTCAAATGCTTTGTGTATGTCTATAGAGATGATTATGTGATTTTTATCTTTCAATTGGTTTCGTAGTGTAATACATCGATTTATTTTCTTATATTGAAACTTATCTGGGATGAAAGACACTTGGTCATGGTGTATAATTTGTTTGATGTGTGTTGAATACCATTAGCAAGGATTTTGTTGAGGATTTTAGCATCTAGGTTCATTAGAGAGAATGGTCTCAAATTTTCCTTTCTTCTGGCATCTTTGGCTTGGGTAATAGTGTAATGTTGGCATCATAGAATGAGTTAGGCAATGTTTCTTCTACTTCTATTTTTTGGAAGAGTTCAAGCAGGATCTGTGTTAGTTCTTTCCTGAGTGTTTGATAGAATTCACCTGTGAAACCATCTTGTCCTGGACTCTTCTTAGTGGGGAGGTTTTTGATGACTGTTCTATCTCTTTATTTGTGATTGGTCTGTTGAGTTCATCAATTTCTTATTTTGTCAATGTAGGCTGCTTGTGTGTTTCTAGAAATTTGTCCATTTCCTCTAAATTATCCTTCTTGTTGGCAAATACTTTTTCAAAGTATCCTTTTATGATATTCTTTATTTCTGTTGTATCAGTGATGATGTCCCCTTCCTCATTCTTATTTTGTGAATTTGATCTTCTCTCTTTTTTTCTTTGTTAATCTAGCTAAGAGTTTGTCGATGTTATTGATCTTCTCTAAAAACCAGCTTTTAGTTTTATTCTCTTGATTCCTTTCTTATTTTTTATTTCATTTAATTCAGCTATAATTTTTTAAATTCCATCTTTCTACTTTCTTGGGGTTAGATTGTTGTTCTATTTATAATTCCTCCAGGTGTGCAGTAAGGTCCTCAATTTTAACTCTTTACTCTTTTTTGAGATATGCATTTATGGCTATGAATTTCCCTCTCAATATAGCTTTTGCTGCATCCCACAAGTTTTGATATGTTGTGTTGTCATTTCATTTGTTTTAGGTTGTTACTGATTTCTTTTGAAATTTCTCCATTAACCCACTGTTTGTCTAAGATTGTGTAGTTTAACTTCCATATCTTTGTGCCTAATCTGGTTCTCCAGCCCTTATTGATTCCCAGCTTCATTCCATTGTGGTCAGAGAAATTGCTTTGTGTAATTTCAAACTTTCAGTGTTCATCAATATTTTTTTTCTGTAACCTAGCATGTGGTCTATATTGACTAATGACCCATGTGCCCTTGAGAAGAATGTGTATCTGGCTGTATTTGAGTGTAGTGTTCTGTGTATGTCTACTATGTCAAGATCCTCTATTGTATTATTTAAAGTCTTTGATTCTTTATTGATTCTTTGTTGACATGTTCTGTCTAATGGTGATATTGGTGTATTAAACTCCCCCACTATAATTGTAGAAGCATCTTTTTCTCCATTATTTTATCCTAAGTTTGCCTCATGTACTTTGAGGCTCCCTGTTTAGGTGCATAAATGCTTGTGATTGTTCTTTCTTCTTGAAAAATTACCCCTTTTACTAAGATACAGTGTCCATCTTTGTCTCTTACAATGGTTTTGCACTTGACGTCTATTTTTCCGATATTAGTATGGCTACTCCTACCCATTTTTGGTTATTGTTTGCTTATAATATTTTTTTTCAGCCATTCACTTTCATCTTCCTTGAATCCCTCAGACTAAGTTGGGTTTCGTATAGGCAGCATACAGATGTGTTATATTTCCTTACCCTTTCTGCCAATTTGTGTCTCTTGACTGGTGAGTTTAATCCATTAATATTCAGTGTTATTACTCTCAAGGAATTACCTACATTAGCCATATTTTCTTCGGGTTTATGTATGTTATATGTTATTTTTATTTCTTTTTGTTGTTGTTGTTATTCTTACACTTTCTTACAACTCTCTCTCTCTCTGTTGTTTTTTTCCTTTCCACTTGCAGAATTCCCATTTGTATTTCTTGAAGGGCAGGTTGTTCTTACACACTCTTACAACTCTCTCTCTCTCTGTTGTCTAAGAGGAGCCAGAAATAAAACTAGGGACCTCTATATTCAAGGCAGAAACTCCTCCACTGAGCTAAACGTTTTTGTTGAGACAGTTAGCTCTTCAGATAGCTATCCAGTCACTTTCCCTTGGGCAGGTTTGACTCTTTGCAGTTGGGTTGATTCCTGCTGCTTAGGGGTCTGTCCCTGACCTCGTTCTATTCTTGTTGCTTTCTCTCCCAGTGTAGCAGGATGCAATAGCCTGTGTTTGCCTATGAGCATATCCCACCTTACTTTTCCTAGTCAGGTTGAGCTCCCTAGTCCAGGTATACACTAATAATCATGTAAGAAAAAGACAATATTGCTCCTTCCTTTAAAATTTCAAACATTATATTTATTTCATATTTCTAATTTTACTAACAGAATAACACTGAATAATAACTATACTCTTTTATATCTCTTTTTATTGGGAATATGTTTCATTTTCACCTTTTACCTTATGCACATTTTGATTACAGGTAAATATATTGCACAATTATTAACTTCATTGATGAAATATAGTAATTGATTTTCAATCATGAAATCAATTTCATCCTTAGAATGAAACAGTTTTTCATAGTTTATCTGTTTTGGGATAACAGTTAATATTGCTTTTGCTTTGTATGTTTCCCTGACATCCAGAAATATAATATGTAGTTTCATAGTTTTTTTCTTAGTATTTTGTAAATTATAATATAAATTTATATATCTGTATCTTTCTGTGTGTATATGAGTATATCGATATATATATATACCGCTACTCATACAATTCTTTTAAATAAATCACGCATATATTTAAAACAAAACAAAACAAAATAAAAAAACAAAAAACAGGAATTTCCAAATGAAAAGAAAAATCCTGCTGTTAGCCTGCAGTGTCTCTCCTCCAATGTACAGATAAAGCTACATGGAGGAACATTGAAATTATTATGAAGTTTTAAGAGCCAAATAAAAAACTCAGTGATAAAGAACCACTTATTGTATTATTCTACTCATGCTCTATTTCGAGAATAGGCAAATCCATAGTGACAGAATATGGATTAGTGTTTGCCAGGGACTGGGAGGATAAGGTTTAGGGAGTAATTATTAAAGGGCATGGAATTTCTTTGGGGAGTGGTGAAAATATTCTAAAATTAGAAAGTGCTCATGATTGCACAAATCTCTAAATGTAATAAAACCCACTGAATTGCAAACTTTCAAAGGTTTAACTGTATGGTATATAAGGTATATAAATTTTTATCTCAATAAATGTGTTATATTAAAACAAAGCAAAGTTACCATCATCCACCAGGTCTTGCACATAATTCTGGACTGCTTTCTTGCACAACAACTAAATAAAACCAGTTTTTGTTGTTTTCAAAAATAAAACTTACTCTATTTTTAAGTGTTTATTTGTCCAATCTCCTACTAATGAACATATAAGCTTATTTCTCTTGCTAGCACTATATCTATTACAAATATTACTGTAAGGACTATGTATATACATATAATGTGTTACACAATCTGAGTTTAATTATAAGATAAATTGATAGGTGGGTTAAAAAACATAAACAATTTGATGTATATTGAAACATTGCCTCATCTAAATATGCTTTCCATTTACATTTATGTATATGACAGAAATATATGTAATAAATATTGTTGTCTTATTCTATATTAATTTTCCCATATAGTTCATATGTTTTCATTTTCTTTTATCTTGTGTGCTTCCAAGCTGATAGTATGCTATAATTTTTCTCAGATTTTACTTTATCTGTTAGGTAAATTTTAGTTTTGTTTATATAAAACTTGTTCTTGATTAATGACTGCGAATGAATACCAACCAGTAATTGTAAAAATAGAAAATACTAGCAGTTCTAAACATTCATTCTTCTCATCTCTTTATCATCAGTGTTCCTGATTTAGTTATTTCTAAGTCCATATTATTTTCCCTCTAATTATTATAGTAATGCCTACCATATGTAATACACTTTCTTAAATATTTGAAGAATTTTATTTTTCAATCAAATTCTTCAAATATTTAAGAAAGTGTATTACATATGGTAAGCATTA
>JAKSZT010053899.1:253108-269312 GCA_026826555.1 Tolypeutes matacus
CCTAACTTTCCCCTTTTTAACAATACTGACATATACAATTAAGTGTTAATTATGTTCATGTTGTACTACCATCATCACAATCCATTACCAAAATATATCATCAAACCAATTAGAAATTCTGTACAATTCCCTAGCTCATCCCTGGTGACCAATATTATAGATTCTTTCTCTATGACTTTACTTATTCTATTATTTAATAAAAGTGAAATTATATATGTCCTTGTGCAGCTGGTTTATTTCACCCAGCTTGATGTCTTTAAGGTTAATCCAGTTAATCTGGTTAATATACCAGAATTTCATCTCTTTACATCTGAAAATGTTCCATTATATGGATAGAATACGCTACTCATTTTTCCTTATTAGTTCTTTTTTGTTGTCTTTCTTTAAAATATCTAAAGAGCACAAATTTTAAAAAATCCAAATCTATTAAAATGCATATCACCTTTGGGAAAACAATATGAAAACTTGATTCCCCCACCTCCCCAATAAACTCTTTTCATGCTCAGAAAACAAAAGTTCGCCTCCAGAAAAGCTGTGCATGTGGAAAAGATTCAACTTAGACTTTATTTAACTGTGCTTTTACATTTGAAAAAAATTTACAGCAACGCATTTGCCAAAGGGGGTCTGTACAGGGTTCAGAGCCCCGAGGGGGTGAGGGGCAAGGGTCCCAGGACTGCCGCGCCTCCACCTCTGGGGCTGAGGGAAGCGAGCATCCTCACAAGGCGGCGGTTGTAGACCTGCGCGGGACTCTCTGGCGGGGCTCCCAGTTTGCGAAGCTCTCGTGTTTCTGGCTCAGGTGCGGGGCGCGGGCGCGGGCGCGTTCGCGGTCCAGCTGGTCCCCATGAGCCTCCCGCTTCACGCCCGTTCTCGGGGCTGTAGTCGTGCGGCTCACGGTCGAGGTAAGTGCTTTGTGGTGGGAAGGTGGCGGCGGGGTGGCAGGGCGGTAGGAGCGGAGCGCCAGGGCAGCTCCAGTACGCGGTAGGAGATGCTCAGAGGATCCCACGCGAAGCCCAAGGTGCGCTCAGGCGCTGGAGGCCTGCGGGGGAGGCCGAGAGGCAGCGCCGGGGCTGCTCCTGGACTCGCCCCGTCTCTCCCTCCCCCGAGGTCTCGCCACCCGCTGGCAGGGGGAGGTCGTGCTCCCCGCGTTCCTCCCTTGACCTTCCGGTATTGCAGCGCCCTGGCATCGTCCTCCTGCGGCCGCCAATCCCTGCCGGGCTCCTTGGCCAGAGAGCAACTCTCCTTGGTCCGGGGCTTGGCTGCTGGCGACTCTGTCTGGGAGCCATAGAGCAGGAGGCTGCTGAGGGGATCGCCCACCCAGGGGTGGCTCGGGGATCAGGGCGGATGCTAGTGAGGCCTGGCTCAGAAGGTGTGAGTTCTCCAGGACATCCCCAGGTGCGGACTAGACAGGAACACCCCGCCTGGCGCCCAGGCTCCTCTTGTGTGGGGGAGGGGTCTTTAACCCCCCTGGGTTCCCCCGGAGTTCCTGGAAGAACCGTGGTCAGCACTGGTGACAGCACCCACCCCTTCCCCTTCCCTAATTTGTTGTGTACAATTGTTCATAGATTTGTTTATAATTCTTTTTATTTCTGTAAGATCAGTAGTGACATCAACATTTTCATTTCTTTTTTTTTTCTTACAAATCACTTTAATGTTCACATATTTCATAATTATACATTATAATTTATTTAGTTGCCCTCCCTTATGTACACATTGGATTATCTTCCATTTTCACTGTTATTTACAAAAATCATGAGATATCAACGGTATATAATTTTGGTCATACTTTTTTTTGTCTAAAGTAGATTCTAAGAATAAGGAGTACTGAAAATTTTATTACAGCACACTTCATTTCTTAGTTGTGTCTTTTTTCCTTTGTGAGTCTAGATAGTCTTATTAATTTTATTGATGCTTTTTAAAAAAAAACAGCTTTTTGTTTTATTATCAATTGTTTTTCTACCCTATTTTGTTTATCTCTTCTCAAATCTTCCTTCCTTCTGATAACTTTGGGTGTACTTTGCTCTTTTTCTAGTTCAACATGGCAAGCGAGGTTCTTAATTTGGTATCTTTCTTCCTTTTTCCTGGAGGCATTCACAGCTTTAAATGTCCGTCTGAGTATCGCCTTCGCTGCATCCAGTAAGTTATAGTATGTTGTGTCTTGGTTTTCATTTATCTCTAAGTATTTTCTGATTTCCCTTGTAAAGACTAAATTACATGTTATTTACTCATTCATATGTTGTTGGACACTTGTATTGCTTTTGGCATTTGTGAATAATGCTGGTAAAAACATTGGTGTGAAAATATTTCTTGAAGTCTTTGCTTTCAAAACGTTTGTGTTTAAACCTAGAAGTGGTATTGCAGGGTTGAATGGTAATTGTTTCTTAAAGCCTTTGTAAAAGAATATATCAGCTCCCTACTTCCATTTTATTTTGTGTGAAGTGCTGGAGAGCGCCATGGACTTCTCTAAAACTAATGTTGCTGGTAGAATTAATTTGATAAGAACTGCCTAATATTTGTGAGGTTTCTTTAGCAAATCCTAATAAAAATAATGTCATTTTATTCATTATTTCTTTTTTATCACTTAGAGGTTTCAGACTCAAATGAGATTTCAGGATTTGAATATTTTGCTCAGCTTTGTAAGGCAGAATTAAATGAAAAGTCCCTAGCTAGAAAGAAAGATTTCTTTGAATCCTGTCTTTAATTGAACTTTCATAAAAAACCTGTCCCAAATCAATGACAAAATGCTGAATCCAGATTTTTTGTATGTGTAATGTAAATAAAAGTATGTTACATGACATATACTGTTTTATATCCATCATATCCTTAGTATTATAATATTTGGTCCTTTAATAGTGAGTTTTGTTCACACTGGAATAAAATTTAAAGAAATTTAGAGTTCATTTATATTCATAGCCCTTGCAGTTTAGGCAAGACAATATTTTGTTTTCATTTTTATCTCATTAGATTTTCTGACAAACTGAATTGAAAATTATCCAGAAAATTTTCACACATTTAAATCAGTTAGAAGGATAAGGTTTCTCAGTAACAAAACCATCTTGAGAAAGAAAAATGAAGTTGCTTGACTTGTACTTCCCAATCTTAAAAATTATTACACAGCCATATTAATGAAAACAGCATGGTACTGACATAAGGATAGACATACTGACCACTGAAATTGAATTGAGAATTCAGAGTCAACCCTCATATTTATGGCCAACTGATGGTTTTCTCACTGGAGATATAGTAGTTTCTCCAAAAATGGTCCAGATAGCACATGAAAAAATGCTCAGCAACATTAGTCATTAGGGAAATAACAAATCAAAATGATGTTTAGCCTTCTAATACTTGAACACAAATGTCTTTCCATTTATTTAGGTTTCTCTTGATTTTTGTAGCAATGTTTTATAATTTTCTGTGGACAAGTCTTTTACATTCTTGGTTCAATTTGTTCCTAGATATTAGATTCATTTAGTTGCTATTGTGAATGGAGTTTTTCTTGGTTTCTTCTTCTGATTACGAATTACTAGTATATAGAAATACTACTGAATTTTGAGTGTTAATTAGTTCCAGTAGCTTTTTTGGTGGATTTTTCAGGATTTTCTGCATATTGGATTAGGTCATCTTCAAATAGGGAAAGTGTTATCTTTTTGTCTTCCAATTTTGATGGCTTTTATTTGTTTTCCTTGTCTAATCCAGGACAGTGTTGAATAAATGGTGGCAGCATGCATCATTGTCTTGTTCCTGATCTTAGAGGGAAAGCTTTTATTCTTTCACCACAGAGTTTGCTGTTAGCTTTGGGTTTTTCACAGATGTCTTTTAACATGTTAAGGAAGTCTCCTTCTATTCCTTGTTTACTATGTGTTTTTATCAAGAAAGGGTGGTGGATTTTGTCAAATGCTTTTTCTTCATCAGTTGAGATGATCCTGTTCTTTCCTTTTGTTTTTTTAATGTGATATATTACATTCATTGATTACTTTATGTTAAACCACCCTTACATACTTGTGATAAATTGAATTTGATCACAAAGTGTAATTCTTTTTATGTGCTGTTGGATTTGGTTTGCTAGTATTTTGAGGATTTTTCAGTTACATTCATAAGGTGTATTGATTTGTAGTTTTATTTTGGCATCTTTATCCGTATTGGTATGAGAAACATAAAGGTATGCACAGTAAAAGTATGACATGTAATGTTAATAACTAGTATATAAAGAATAACCATGCAGAATATGAATGTATGCTTTGGCATGAAAGAATGAGTTTAGAAGTGTTCACCCTTATTCAAATTTTTAGAAGAGTTTGAGCAAGATAGGAATTTTTTAATCCATTTATTTTGATGGTTACTATGAACATTTGTGTACACACATCATCTCTATTTTTTTTTTTTTTGGGTGAAAATCAAAATCATCTCTATTTTTTAAGCATTCACGTTTTTAAAATTTAAGATGTGGTGAGTTAACAAAACAATCATGCATCCCATACAGTATTCCCATACATCACTTTACCTCCAACAACTTACATTTTTCTGACAAATTTGCTAAAAATAATGAAAAAACTTTGTCATAATATTACTGTTATCCATAGTCCATAGCATATATTGGGTGTATTTTCCCAAAAATTATCCTATTATTAATGTCATATATCAGTATTGTATGTTTGTTATAGTTCATAAGAGAATGATCCCCTATTTGTATCATTAACCATAGTCCATTATTCACTGTATTATATGTTCCCATGCATTGTACAGTGCATCTAAAGTGTACATTCAGTGGCTCTCAGTTTAATCACAGAGATGTGCTGTTATTATTCAAGTCCATTACCGAATTTTTAAAAATATACTTAAAAATTTTTTTAAGATATTTTGATTACATAAATGTTACATAAAAAAAATTGAAGATTCCCATGTGCCCTGCTCCCTATCCCTCCTACATTTTCCCACATTAACAACATCCTTCATTAGTGTGGTACATTCGTTACATTGATGAAAACATTTTAGAGCATTGCCACTAAGCATGGATTGTTGTTTATATTGCAGTTTACACTCTCCCACAGAAATTTGTAAGTTATGACAAGATATATAATGGCCTGTATCTGTCATTGCAGTGTCATTCGGGACATTTCCCAACTCCTGAAAATGGCCCCATATATACCAGTTTTTCCCTTCTCCCTGCCCTCAGAACCTCCAGTTGCCACTGCCTCCATATCAATGATAAAAGTTCATCCATTTCTAGAATCACAAGTCTATTGTAGAATACCAATAAGTCTTCTCTAGTCCATCATTCATTCCCTAATCCTGAGGATTCTGGAATGGTGAATCTAAGTGAGAGGGGGCTTAGATCCCGTGGGGCAGATGAATGGCACTATCTTGATTGCAGTTGCAGATGCTCTCTGTTCTTTGGTATGGTTGTTGTCCATCATCTCCTTATTAGTTGTGCTGGGTGAGTCCAAGTAACTGGAGAGTAGGTGTTGCAACTCTGTTGAAATTCGGGTCCTAGCTGGTACATGGACAGCACAAAGATTTAAGTCTCTTGGACATACACCTATCAACACTAGTACTAGCTATAGGTTCAAATAGAAGGGGCAGGAGAGCCATGTGTAGGGAAACCACAATTGAGTCCACCTCTGTCACACGGAGGAGCATAAATTCCCAAATAGGGCCCACTGGGAGGGCGCCAAACTCCTGAGCTGTCTGCCCTGCCTATGATGTGTGTATGTCTCCAGAGCTCTCAGGAGCCTAGCTATTTGAAGCAATATTTAATTTGGCGATCAATGAGATTCTGCTGAGACATGCATAACTGTAACCTCTGAAATGACCTCGGGACTCACTTTGACATCTCTTAGCCATTTAAACTCACTTGCCTTTATCTTTTCTCCCTTTGGTCAAGGTCTTTTTCCAGTTGCATTGCTAGTTGGTGCTTGGTAGTAATCACTCGGTGTAAGGGAGGCTCATCCCCAGGAGTTGTGTCCCACACTGAGGGGAAGGTAATGTATTTATATATTGAGTTTGGCTTAAAGAGAGCCACATTTGAGCAACAAGGAGGCTCTCAGGAGATAACTCAAGCACCCTATAAAATTCAGCTAAGTTTCACTTTCAAAAGTAAAGTTTCCTAAGAACAGTCATCAGTAATAGGGCCCATCAATGGTCCATCCTCCTTCACTAGTCCCCGCCCCTGTATTCAGCATTCTTGCTATCAGAGAATGTGGCAGAGCTCCCCAGGATGGGAATTTGATATTCTTTTGTTTATTGTGTGAATCTCCACCCACCCTGAAAATATCCAGTGAACACTTGAACACATTTATATGCCTTATAGATGTGCCCCAGATGAACCTCCTCCCATGCTTCCCCATCTTTAATACCCCACACCAATGATCCTCCCTTGCACAGTTGTAACCCCTCTGATCTAAAACTTCTTCAAAAATGAAGTGAACAAAATAACCAAATACAATTAATAAGAAAATGAAATAATGATAATTTAAAAAGTAACAAATAAAATGCCAAAATTTTAAACAAAATTGTAATAATAAAAATATAATAAAAATACAAAATTAAGAAAAAATTGACATTATGTCTTTCATCACTGTGTGATCTGTTGTCTTGTATGTATAGTGACATTTTCTTCCGTTTATTCCCCCAGTGTCTTATCTTTTTCATTTTGTCTTCAAAGAAGCTTTAGGTTACAGAAAAGTGACGTACAGAATATAGGGGATTCCCATATACCCAATATCATCCCACTTTTCCTCTTTCTTCTATTAATAAAATTTTACATGTGGATGGTATATTTGTTACAATTGATGTACAAATATTGAAACATTGCTACTAACTTTGGTCGATTTACATTATGGTGTATATTTTGGACCATATGCTTTTATAAATTCTCATGAAAATATAACATGGCCTGTATCTATCATTGCAATATCATGTAGAACACTTCCATTGGCCCAAAAATGCCCCATGTTCTATCTCTTCTATTCTTTTCCCCCCTCCACTGAGGACCCAAGGCAACCACCAAGCTTCACTCCTTGAAGAACAACATTCTTAGTTACTTTCAACAACATTGAGGCCTTGACATACAGGCCTGTCCTCCTTTACTAGGCACTGCCTATGCTCTCAAGAATCTCCCGACCCTTTGTTTGAGAACATAGCAGGACTCTCCAGGATGGGAGTCCAACACATTCCCGCTCATTATGTGGGTCTCCACACACTAATATAACACACTATGACAAGAAGAACACTCACACACTCCCTAGAAGCCTACCCCAGGTGTGCTGTGTCCCACATGCCCCCCACATCCAACACTCTAAATTATTAACCCTCCCCTGCCATAATTTCCAAAAGAAAATTCCCAACATTTTAGGTTCAACCACATACGCGCAAATCCCCAGAGTTCAACTGCTCCCTCCCCCAACCATCCCCACAGTTCCATGGACAGTCCAACCCAACCTTACCACCCTACACCCCTCCCAAACCAGCACCATCCAATGCAATAGCATCATTACACCACTGTCACGACCATCCGCTGCACAAGTGCACCCTTCCACCTTATTATGATTTTGCCCATATGGGCATTGACTCAAAACCTTCTTCTCCCTTTCTTTCTTCTGTAAACCTGTCTTCCATAATGTAGCTCTGTGCATTTGCTCAACATGATTAATTCATATCCGTAAGGTCATGTAATATTTGTCCTTCAGTGCCTGGCTTCCTTCACTCAACATTAAGGTCCTCAAAATTCATCCATGTTATCCCATGTGTTAATCTTGCATTCCTTCTTACAGCTGTGTCCATTGTATGTATATACCACAATTTTGTTTATTCAATTATCTGTTGATGGACATTTGGGTTGTTCCCAACTTTTGGCAATAGTGAATAATGCCCCTATGAATATTGGTGTGCATTTATCTGTTCATATCTCTGCTTTCATTTCCTCTGATTATATAGCCAGCAGTGGGTTTGCTGGATCATATGGCAGTTCTATAGTTAAGATTCCTGAGGAACTAACAAACTGTCCTCCACAATGGCTGCACCATTCTACATTCCCACCAGCAGTGGGTAATGGTTCCAGATCCTCCACATCCTCTCCAACACTTGTAGTCCTCTGTTTATTTAATAACCTCCATTCTAATGCGTGTAAGATGGTATCTCATTGTGATTTTGATTTGCATTTCCCTAATAGCTAGTGACATTGAGCATCTTTTAATGTACTTTTTACCCATTTGTATTTTTTCTTTGGAGAAATATCTATTCAAATCACTTGTCCATTTTTTAAATGGGTTACTTGTCTTTTTAATTTTGAGGTGTAGGATTTCTTTATATATGCTGGATATTAAGCCTCTATCAGATATATGGTTACCACATATTTTCTCCCATTATGTATGATACTTTTTCACTTTCTTGAAAAACTCCTTTGAGGTGCAAAAGTTTTTCATTTTAAGGAGGTCACATTCATCTATTTTTGCTTTTGTTGCTCATGCTTTCGGTGTACAGTTCATGAAACCATTTCCTTATCAAGATTCTGTGATGCTTCCCTACATTATCTTTCAAGATCTTTATGGTCTTGGCTCTTATATTTAGATCTTAGATCCATCTTGAGTTAATTTTTGTCTATGGTGTGAGATGGTGTTCCTCTCTCATTCTTTGGATATGTATATCCAGTTCTCCAAACACCATTTGTTGAAGAGGCCATTCTCTCCCAGTTGAGTGGGCTTGGTGGACTTTTCAAATATCAGTTCACTGTATATTTGAGGATCAATATCAGAACTCTTAAATTGTATCCATTGATCAGTATGTCTATCTTTGTGCCAATACCATGCGGTTTTGTCCACTGTAGCTTTGTAGTATGTTTTAAAGTCAGTAGTGTGATTCCTCCAATTTCATTTTTCTTTTTCAATATATCTTTGGCTATTCAGGGCCCCTTGCCCTTCCAAACAAATTTCATAGTTAGCTCTTCCAATTCAGTAAAAAATGCTGTGTTGATTTTTATTGGGATTGCATTAAGTCTGTAGATTAGTTTGAGTAGGATAGACATCTTGATGATGCTTAGTTTTCCTATCCATGAACAGGGAATATACTTCTATTTACTTAGGTCTCCTATGATTTCCTTTAACAGTGTTGTGTAGTTCTCTGTGTACAAGTCATTTATATTTTTGTTAAACTTATTCCTAAGTATTTAATTCTTTTAGATGTTGTTGTATGTGGGATTTTTTTCTTGATTTCTTCTTCAATTTTCTCATTACTGGTGTATAGAAATGCTACTGATTTTTGAACATTGACCTAATAACCTACAACCTTGCTGAACTCATTTATAAGCTCTAGAAACTTTGTTGTACATTTCTCAGGACTTTCCAGGTATAGGATCATGTCATCTACAAATAGTGAAATTTTCACTTCTTCTTTTCTAATTTGGATGCCGTTTATATCTTTTTCTTGCCAAAGTGCTTGAACAAGTACTTCTAAACCAATGTTAAAGTAGGAGTGGTGATAGTGAGCATCCTTGTCTTGTTCCTGATCATAGAGGGAATGCTTTTAGGATTTCACCATTGAATATTATGTTAGCTGTGAGTTTTTCAAATATACTGTTTATCATGTAGAGGATGTTTTGTTCTATTCCTATCTTTTGAAGTGTTTTTGTTTTTTTTCAGGAAAGTGTGCTGGATTTTGTTGTATGCTTTTTCTGCATCTGTAGAACTGATCATATGCCTTTTTTTTCAATCTGTTTATATGGTGTATTACATTGGATGATTTTCTTATGTTGAAAAATCCTTGCATAGCAGGGATGAAACCCACTTGGTCATGGTGTATAATTTGTTTGATGTGTCATTGAATATCATTACAAATATTTTGTTGAGCTTCTAGATTCTTTAGAGAGATTGGTCTATTGTGTTCCTTTCTTGTGGCATCTTTGACTTTTGTATTAGTTTTATGTTGGCATGATAGAATAAGTTGGGGAATGTTCCCTATGCTTCTAGTTTTTGGAAGAGTTTGAGCAGGATTGGTGCTAGTTCTTTCCAGAATGTTTGGTACTATTCACCTGTGAAGTTGTTTGGTCCTGGGCTCTTCTTAGTTGGGAGGTTTTTGTTGACTAATTAAATCTCATTACTTATGATTGGCCTGTTGAGTTCTTCAATTTCTTTTATTGTCATTGTAAGCTGCTTGTGTGTTTCTAGGAATATTTCCATTTCCTCTAAATGATCTATCTTGTTGGCATGCAATTTTTCAAAATATCCCCTTATCATACTGTTAATTTCAGTGTGGTCAGTGGTGATATCTCTTTCCTAGTTTCTTATTTTATGTATTTGCATTTTTTTTTCTTTTTTTTTCTTCATTAGAGTAGCTAAGGGTTTGTAAATTTCATTAATCTTCTCAAAGAACCAGCTTTTGGTTTTGATTATTTTTTTTACTGCTTTCTTATTTTCAATTTCATTTAGCTCTGCTCTAATTTTTGTTTTTTTTCATTCTTTCTACTTGTTTTGGGGTTAGTTTGTTTTTCTTTTTCTAATTCCTCCAAGTGTGCAGTTAGGTCTTTGATTTCAGCTCTTTCTTCTTTTTTCATATAGGGCCTTTATCATTATTAATTTCCCTCTCAGTACTGCTTTTGCCATATCCCATAGATTTTGATATGTAGTGTTGTCATTTTCATTTGTTTCAAGGTAGTACTGATTTCTTTTGGGATTTCTTCCTTGACCCACTATTTGTCTAATAGTGTGTTGTTTAACTTCCTTATTTTTGTGCCTAATTTGGTTCTCTGCCCCTTACTGATTTACAGTTTCATTCCATTGTGATCAGAGAAATGACTTTGTATAATTTCAATCTTTCTGAATTCATTGATTATTGTTCTGTGGCCTGGCATGTTGTCTATACTGGAGAATGATCCACGTGCCATTGAGAAAAATCTATATCCTGCTGTATTTGTAATGTTCTGTATATGGCTCTTAGGTCATGATCTTCTAAATATTGTTCATGGTCTTTGTTTCTAAATTGTTTCTCTGTCAAGATGTTTTGTGTATTAAAGTTTCCCACTATAATTGTAAAGGCATCTATTTCTCCATTTAGATTTTTCAATGTTTGCCTCATGTATTTTGAGATGCCCTGGTTAGGTGCATAAATGTTTACAATTCAATTGTTCTTTTCTATTAACAGATTATCCCTTTTATTAATATATAGTGTCTGGCTTTGTGTCTTAGAATAGTTTTTCCTTTAAAATCTCTTTTGTCTGATATTAGTATAGCTACTCCCACTCTTTTCCATTTATTGTTTGCATATAAAATTGTTTTCCAACCATTTGTCTCCTTGCATCCCTGGGTCTAAGGTGGGTTTCTTATACACAACATAAAGATGGGCCATATTTCCTTATCCATTATGTCAATCTGTGTCTCTTGAATGGAGAGTTTAATCCATTAATGTTTGATGTAATTACTGTGAAGGGATTACTTACTTTAGCCATGTTTTCTTTAGGTATATCTATGCCATATGTTGTTTTTATTTCTCTTTTTATCTTTTTGTTGTTCTTACACTCTCCTCTAACTCTATCTCTCTCTTACTTTTTTTTCATTTCAACCTGAAGAACTCCCTTTTTATTTACTGAAGGGCAGGTTTCTTATTCACAGACTCTCATAATTTCTGTTTATCTGTGAATATTTTGAACTGCCCCTCATTTTTTTAATGTTTTTTATAAATTTATTGAAGTATATCACTCATACATGAATATACATAAACATTAAGTATAGAACAATAGTTGTGAACTTAAAATACAAGCATACTCAACATCATACAAGGCTCTCATTCCTCACCCTACCATCAATACCTTGCATTGTTGTTAAACATTTTTAAATTAATGACTAAAGAGCATCCTCAAAATATTACTACTAACCAAAGTATTTTCCCCAACCCACTCTATTATTATTATATTTATATCATTTATACATGAAAATACATAATAAGTGTATAGTAAAAGTTGTGAACTTACAAAGCAAGCATTCATAATATCATACAGGGGTCCCATACATCAAGCCTCCACCAACATCTTGCATTGTCATGAGACATTTGTTACAAATTATGAAAGGATATTGTCAACCTCTTACTGCTAAGTATAGTCCTTATCTTACATTTGGTAAATTTATCCCCCCAACCCTCCCTATTATTATTTTTTTATATATATTTTTATGACAGAAGTTGTAAACTTACAAAATGATCATGCAAATGTGCAGAATTCCCAAACAACACTCCTCTATCACACACCACACCGAGGTGGAACATTTGTTACAGATTATGAGATAATATCATCTGATTATTACCAATTCCTCAACATACATTTGGCACGCATTTTCCATACTCCCTCATTATCAACACACTACATCTTTGGCATAGATGCAAGAATATTACATTATTACTGTTAACCACAGTCCATAGGTCACTCCAGTTGTATTTTTCCCATGCTTCTCCACATTCCCACCACACTGCAATAGTGATGTACATCTGCTCTAGCTCACAAAGGACACTCTTGAATCTATACCATCAACCAAAATTCTCAACCACCACCGGGTTTACAGTGTTATTTAGTCCTTAGATTATTCTCTAGCTTTTTGTCAGTTGGCACTTACATCCCTAGACTACCATTTTAATCCACATCCCCATTTATAAACCAGCTGTTACTCACTATAATGTGTTCATCAACTCTGTACATATCCACACTTTTATAATAAAGCTAATTAAAACTTCTACATACATCAAATATCAGTAATCCATCTCAGTCTTCCTTTTATCTCTTTTAAAAATCCACTAGCTATCACCAGGTCTTGAAGATATTTTCCTACATTTTCTTCTAGAAGCTTTATGGTTTTTGCTTTTATATTTAGGTTTTTGATTCATTTTGAGTTAATTTTTGTATAATATGTGAGATAGGATTCTCTTTCCTTCTTTTGCTATGGATATCTAGTTTTCTCAGCACCATTTGTTGAATGGACTGTTCTGCCCGAGTTGGGTGGGTTTGACAGGCTAGTCAAAAATTACTTGACCATAGACGTGAGCATCTGTTTCTGAACCATCAATTAGGTTCTATTGGTCTATGTGTCGTTCTTTAAGACAGTACCATTCTGTATTTACCACTGTACCTAGGTAATATGATTTAAATTCCAGAAATGAGAGTGCTCCAACTTCACTTTTCCTTTTTAATATGTTTTTTTGGCTCTTCAAGACCCCTTACCCTCCCAAATAAATTTGATAATAATGTTTGCCATTTATTTAAAGAATTCTGGTAAAATTTTTTAACAGGATTGCTTTGAAACTGTATATCAGTTTGAGTAGAATTGATATCATAGTTATATTTAGACTTCCAATCTGTGAATATGGAATGTTTCTCCAATTATTTAGGACTTTTAAAATTTCTTTTAACAATAAGTTGTAGTTTTCTGAATAAAAGTGCTTTACATCATTGGTTAACTTTATTCCTGATTATTTGTGTTTTTATTTCTGTCATATTTTATTTTCACCACTCTTTTGACACTTTTAGTTACTTTTTTTGATATAATCTTCATTTCTAGACTCTCTTCCAGGCCTCTCTCTCCTGTCTTTTCTTTTAAGGCTGTTGCACACCCTTTAGTATTTTCTGTAAAGTGAGTTTCTTGGTTACAAACTCTCTCAGTTTCTGAATAGTCTAAGCTTATCTTGATTTTTAAAAGACAATCTTCATATAAGATTCTTGGCTGGAACTTTTTCTCTTGCAGTATCTTAAATATATCATACTAATGTCTTCTTGCCTCCATGGTTTCTGGTGAGAAATCAGCACTTAATCTTATGGTGTATCCCTTATATGTTATGCATAGCTTTTCTCTTGCTGCTCTCAGAACCCTCTCTTTGTCTTTGGCATTTGACATTCTGATTAGTATGTGTATTGGAGTTGGTCTATTCCTATTTTCTTGGATGGGAGTACGTTGTGCTTCTTGGACATGGATATCTATGTCCTTAAATAGCATTGGGAAATTTTCTACCATTATTTCTTCAGATATTCTTTTTGCTCCTTTTCTTGTCTCTTCTCCTTCTGGGAAACCCATGACACATATATTTGCATGTCTCTTGCTGTCATTTAGTTACCCTGAGACCCTGTTCAATTTTTTTAATTCTTTTCTTCATCTGTTTTTTTTTTTGTATGTTCAATTTCATAGGCCATTTCTTCAAGCTCACTTATCCTTTCTTCTGCCTCCTCATATTTGCTAATATATGATTCTGTGTATTTTTAATTTCATTTATTGCACCTTTCATTCCCATAAGATCTGCTCTTTTTCTATATATGTTTTCAAATTCTTCTTTGTGCTCATCCAATGTCTTCTTAATATCTTTAAATTCTTTAGCCATGTCATTGAATTAATTAAGGAGATTTGTTTGAACATCTGTGATTAGTTGTCTAAACTCCTTTATGTCATCTGGAAGCTTATCTTGTACCTTTAAGTGGGCCACTTCCTCCTGTTTCTTGGTGTGGATTGTAAACTTTTATTCTTGTCTTGGCATCTGGCTTACTAGAGTATTTATTCTGGGTGCAGTTTTTCTCATTAGTTTAGGGCTTCCTGCCCTTCTTTGCTGGTTGTGTAGTAGGAGCCAGTGATATAGTTGGTGCTGTAACCTGTGGAGGCTTAAACTGCTCTCATTGGCTTAAGGACCGATGATGCTTTTCTCAACTTCTCTTTGCCAGTGGGTAGGTATAGACCACAGCTGTGTGGAATAATCCAAGTTGTTCATGTCTAGACTGTAGTTGCCCAGAAAGACTGATGAAGCTTCACATCCCTTTCTCCCCTGCCTGGGTTGGAGATGGAGCTGAAGATGTGGGCAGCATTCTATGCCATGCTGGTCCAAGGTGACTGCAATTGCCCCAGTAGACTCCTAATTATTCAGTCTGTGCAGCCAAATGTAACTGCAGTTACCTGGATAGGCTGGTACAGGGCTTGCCAGCTTCCTCCCTGCTAAAGGTGTGGCTGAAGTCTAGGCTAGGGCTGCAGACCAATCTGGGTGAAAGAAACCAGTCTCTACCTTCACGGTGATTTTCAGTCATCAGTTTGGGTTCCCCTCATGCTGGGGGTGGAGTCAAAATGGAAGGTACTGGCCTTATTCCAATGTGGACATGTTCAAACTTTATCTGTCCTTAGGTTATACTTTAGCCAGCCAAATTTATTGATCAGTGGCTGAAATTGGTTGTCAACCATCTCTTCCTCCCTTGTTTTTGGGAAATGAAGCTTCCAATTCCTGCCACAGAATATCTCTTGGAGTGGCTTGCACTGCCGAAGTAGGATGATCACCAGCCTCCATGGTGTGGCATGTTGTTTCCCAGAAAGGCTGGCGCAGCTGCCCCAAGCTTCATCCCTGCCCGAGATGTGCCTTTTAAGGGAAATGATAATCTATATCTGAAAAATATATATTTTGTTCTTGACTTGATATCCTTCTAGGAAAGCACATGGAAGTGGCTGAATTTTTGGTATGAATTTTTAAAAGTTGGATATTATATTTAATAAAAAGAAAAAAGAATAGACAATGAAGTAGGGAAATTATTATTGGAAGTATACTATATATTTATAAAAATAGTCTAAATGTAAACACCAAGGGCTACTAGAGTTTATCATGTTTCTCTCTCTGATTGTGGGTTTGAGAACAAACATGAGAACTTCTTCATAACATCTTATCATTCTGCTATGAGAACAAGTAACATCCCATGTCCTGGGCATAGAATGTGGTCACTGACTGTCGATCATAAACTATAGCCATCACAAAATGTGTCACAAGTAGAAAATCTCTGTTGCTGTCAGTACAGATTTTCTTCTTACTGTAATGTAAACTATTCTTTGTTTGCTAAGAAAATATTAAATGGTTTTCCAGAGAAGCTGTAGCAATTTATGCACACACACACAAATAATATTTCCACATATTTTTGTTCCATGTCATCACCAAAAATTGCTGAATCCAGGTATATTTTTTCCAAACTGCTGAATATGTGGTAGTACCAGGTGGATACAGTTTATTTTCCTCATATCAATGATGCAGGATATACTGTCATATGTAAAACAAGATATATGTGCTTCCTTTTCTTAAAAATTCCTATCTAAGCCTGAAAAGTCACACATGCTTTCAGTGATTTATATCTAATTCTGTGACCTTTTTTGGTTCTTGAAATAAAAATTCATTTATTGCAATCAAATTCACAAATGTTTCCATGGTGTATATTTTTGTATCTTTT
>JAKSZT010053899.1:298072-310061 GCA_026826555.1 Tolypeutes matacus
AGAGTAATAACACTGAATATTAATGGATTAAACTCACCAGTCAAGAGACACAAATTGGCAGAAAAGAAAAGGAAATATAACACATCTGTATGCTGTTTATAAGAAACCCAACTTAGACCCAGGGATTGAAGGAAGATGAAACTGAATGGCTGGAAAAAATATTACAAGCAAACAGTAACTAAAAATGTGTAGGAGTAGCTATATTAACATTGGAAAAATAGATGTTAAGTGCAAAACCATTGTAAGAGACAAAGATGGACACTATATCTTAGTTAAAGGGGTAATTTTTCAAGAAGAAAGAACAATCACAAACCTTATGCACCTAAACAGGGAGCCTCAAAGTACATGAGGGCAAACACAGGATACAATAATGGAGAAAGAGATGTTTCTACAATTATATTGGGGGAGTTTAATACACCAATATCACCTTTAAACAGAACATGTCAACAAAGAATCAATAAAGAAACAAAGACTTTAAATAATACAATAGAGGATCTTGATGTAGTAGACATATACAGAACACTACACTCAAATACAACCGGATACACATTCTTCTTGAGGGCACATGGGTCATTAGTCAATATAGACCACATGCTAGGTTACAGAAAAATTCTCAACGAACACAGATGGTTTGAAAATACACAAAGCAATTTCTCTGACCACAATGGAATGAAGCTGGAAATCAATAAGGGTTGGAGAACCAGATTAGGCACCAAATATGGAAGTTAAAACACACACTCTTAGACAAACAGTGGGTTAATGAAGAAATTTCAAATGAAATCAGTAACAACCTAAAACAAATGAAATGACAAAACAACATATCAAAACTTGTGGGATGCAGCAAAAGCTATATTGAGAGGGAAATTCATAGTCATAAATGCATATCTCAAAAAAGAATAAAGAGTTAAAATTGAGGACCTAACTGCACACCTGGAGGAATTATAAATAGAACAACAAACTAATCCCAAAGGAATTAGAAAGATGGAAATATTTTAAAAATTATAGCTGAACAAAATGAAATAAAAAATAAGAAAGGAATAGAAAAAAATAAAACTTAAAGTCAGTTTTTAGAGAATATCAATAACATCAACAAACTCTTAGCTACATTAACAAAGAAAAAAAAGAGGGAAGATCAAATACACAAAATAAGAATGAGGAAGGGGATATCATCACTGACCCAAGAGAAATAAAGAATATCATAAAAGGATACTTTGAAAAACTATTTGCCAACAAGGATAATTTAGAGGAAATGGACAAATTTCTAGAAACACACAAGTAGCCTACATTGAACTGAACAGACCAATTACAAATAAAGAGATAGAATCAGTCATCAAAAACCTCCCCACTAAGAAGAGCCCAGGACCAGATGGTTTCACAGGTGAATTCTATAAAACACTCTGGAAAGAACTAACACAAATCCTGCTTGAACTATTCCCAAAAATAGAAGTAGAAGAAACATTGCCTAACTCATTCTATAACGCCAACATTACACTATTACCCAAGCCAAACAAAGATGCCAGAATAAAGGAAAATTACAGACCATTCTCTCTAATGAACCTAGATGCTAAAATCCTCAACAAAATACTTGCTAATGGTATTCAACAACACTTCAAACAAATTGTACACCATGACCAAATGTCTTTCATCCCAGGTATACAAGGATGTTTCAATATAAGAAAATCAAACAATGTAATACACTACATAAACCAATTGAAAAATAAAAATCACATAATCATCTCTATAGACATACAAAAAGCATTTGACAAAATACAGCACCCTTTCCTGATTAAAAAAAAAAAAAAAACACTGCAAAAGACAGGAATAGAAAGAAACTTTCTGCACACGATAAAGGTTATATATGAAAAACCCACAACTAACATCATATACAATGGTGAAATCCTAAAAACTTTTCCTCTACGTTTGGGAAAAAGAAAAGGATGCCCACTATCATTGCCCCTATTTAACATTGTGTTATAAGTATGTGCTCGAGCACTTTGGGTAGAAAAAGATATAAAAACATCCTACTTGAAAAGGAAGAAGTAAAAATTTCACTCTTTGCATATGGCATGATCCTATACATAGAAATCTATGAGAAATCTACAACAAATTTCTAGAACTTATAAATGAGATCAGTAAAATCACAGATTATAAGGTCACTGGGCAAAAATCAGCATTTCTGTACACCATTATTGAGCAAGCTGAGGAAGAAATCAAGAAAAATATATCATTTACAAAAATAACTAAAAAGATCAAATACCTAGGAAAAATTTTAACTAAAGCTGAAAATGACTTATACACAGAAAACTACACAACACTGTTAAAGGAAATCAAAGAAAAATTAAATAAATGGAAGAATGTTCCCTGTTCATGGATAGGCAGACTAAACATTATTAAACTGTCTATCCTACCCAAACTGATCTAGAGATTTAATGCAATTCCAATAAAAATCAACACATCATTTTTAATGAATTGGAAAAACTATGAAGTTTATTTGGAAGGTCAAGTGGCCTCAAAAAGCCAAAGACATATTGAAAAAGAAAAGTGAAATTAGAGGAATCTCTACTTAACTTTAAAATATAATATAAAGCTACAGTGGTCACAAGTGCATGGTATTGGCACAAGGATAGACACACTGACCAATGGAACCAGATTGAGAGTATTGATACAGATCCTCACATATAATGTCCTCTGATATTTGACAAAACCACCAAGCCCACTCAACTGGGAGAGAATGGCCTCTTCAACAAATGGTGCTTCAGGAACTGGACATCTATATCCAAAAGAACGAAAGAGGAACACCATCTCACACCTTATACAAAAATCAACTCAAGATGGATGAAAGATCTAAACATAAGAGCCAAGACCATAAAGCCTTTGGAAGATAATGGAAGGAAGCACCTACAGGACCTTGTAATAGGAAATGGTTTCATGAACTTCACACCCAAAGCACCAGCAGTGAAAGAAAAAAATGGATGACTGGGATCTCCTCAAAATTAAAACATTTTGCACCTCAAAGGAGTTTGTCAAGAAAGTGAAAATACAGCCTACCCTATGGGATAAAATATTTGATAACCATATATCTGATTGGAGCTTCAAATCCAGCATATATAAAAAAATCTTATATCTCAAAAATAAAAGGACAAACAACCCATTTTTAAAAATGGGCAAAAGGTTTGAACAGACACTTCTCCAAAGAAGAAATACAAATGGTTAAAAAGCATATGAAAAGACAAACAACATCTCAAGCTATTAGGGAAATGCAAATCAAAACTACAATGAGATACCATCTTAAACCCATTAGACTGGTAGAGAATTAAAAATAAAGAGGATATTTACCTGGCAGGGGAGATACCATGATCCCGAAGGTGGTTTTCCCAGGGCTAGGCTTATCCATTGCACGCCAGATGTGCTGAACCCTGCGATTTCCCCAAATGCGGGAAACTCGACTGCATAATTTGTGGTAGTGGGGGGCTGTATTCGCACTCTCCCCTAAAAAAAAGACAAAAATAATTTTAAAAAATGCAAAACAAAAAAATATAGAGGACTACAAGTGTTGGAGAGGATGTGGAGGAATGGGAACTCTCATCCACTGCTGGTGGGAATGTAGAATGCTCCAGTCCTTGTGGAGGACAGCTTGGCTGTTCCTCAACAAACTAACTATAGATCTAACCATGATTCAGCAAATTCACTGCTGGCTATGTACCCAGAAGAATTGAAAGCAAGCACCCAAACAGATATATGCACACCAATGTTGATAGCGGCATTATTCACTATGAACAAAAGTTGGAAGCAACCCAAATGCCCATCAACAGATGAATGCATAAACAAAATGTGGTATATGCATACAATGGAATATTATTCAGCTGTAAAAAGGGATACAGTACTAACACATGGAATAACATGGATGAATCTTGAGGACCTTATATTGAGTGAAACAAGCTAAGCATTGAAAGACAAATATTGCATGACTTCTCTGATATGGACTAAGCAAATCTAGCTGACTCAGAGAGCTAGAAACGAGAAGATCGGTTTACAGGAAATAGGGAAAATCAGGTTGTGAGCCAATGTCCATACATGTGAAATCTATGATAAAGTGTAAGTGAGTAGCTGTGCAGTGAAGGGACAAGACAATGGTGTAGTGATACTATTGTGTTGAGTGGTGCAAGCTCGACAGGGTGGTAGTTTAGGGGGATGTTTTGGACCATCCATGGAACTGGGGGGAGGGATGGGGGAGGGAGCAGCAGATCCTTTTGATCTGTTCACAAAAGGAACCATTGTGCCATAACTTTTTGCCCAATCCTATAAATCCACATGGATATCCATGAACACCATAACTTTCCCATTATACTGACTTTTGATGTGAAAACATAATTTTCATTGAATTCAAAAGATCTTATTGAACAAATAACTTGGTAGGCTAAAATTACATAATGTAATCAGAAGCAGAGTCTTGGATCATTTCAGGAGAAAGAGTGGATCAAGCCACATCAAAACCAAATTTTTTATCAAAATCAGTTCTACAGTAAGGCATATGGAACATACAAATCAATGTTATGATTGAATCCAAGAGACAGAAATGTAGCTAGAGTTTGGATGAAGAAAATTCGGCTTTATTTGACTGGCTCTGTGTTTAATTGTTTTTTTTTTATCTCATCTTGACATTCTTAGCAATTATTGTAGTATTGTATTTTGAAGAAAGGAATAGACACAGTGAACATATCAGGTAGGTCATGATTACCTATTGCCAAACATTTAACTAAGACAAGACCCATCTTACTACTCTTTCCTAATGAAGAATGTGACAAAGGTCAATATTCTCTAAGCTCCAAATTGCAAAAGCTGACTTTAAACACCTAAAAGCAAGAATGAATATTGTCAGGTGAATAGTTCCTCCAGTATTTCAGTAGTTATTTTTATTCAAGGATTTTCTATAATCTTTTCTTTATTAAAAAATAGCATACCTATAAAATGGGCAAATTCTAAAGATATTGTTTCATGAATTATCAAAGGGAACACTCTGGCTGAACCAAAATTCTCTTCAGTGAATAGAATATTACTAGCACACAAGAAGATGCCTTGTTTCTCCTGCCAATGACTATATCTTCATCCTGAAGAGTAACCTTTATCCTGACTTCTAAGGACATGTATTACATTTGCCTGTGTTTCCACAATTTCTTGGTAATTGAAGTGGAACACTTTTTCATATGATAACTGCTCACAAGGCTAATCTATATTTTGAAGTGTCTCTTAATGTCATTTGCCATTTTTCAAATGAGTCTTTTTTAAACAACTTTGCTGAGATACAATTGGCATAAAATGAACTTTACATTTTTA
Source organism: Tolypeutes matacus (assembly GCA_026826555.1). Classification (NCBI taxonomy): domain Eukaryota; kingdom Metazoa; phylum Chordata; class Mammalia; order Cingulata; family Chlamyphoridae; genus Tolypeutes; species Tolypeutes matacus. The sequence continues at coordinate 303,407 of JAKSZT010053899.1, forward strand.
AATATATTATTTTAAATTCTTGACATGTATACACATAAGAATCAGGATACTAGATATATTTGTCACCACTGCAAATTGTTCTCATTCTACTGTATTTTTTCCTTATGCCTTTCCCAGCCACAATCCCACCCCTAATTCTCCAGGAAAACATGATTTATTTTCTGCCACAGTATATTTGTTATATTTTCTGAAACTTCTATAAATTGGATCCAAAGCATTTATGTTTATCTGCCTTCTTTCACTCAGCATATTCCATTTGAGATTTATCCATGTAGTTGTATACATCACCATTCTATAACTTTTTATTGCTAAGTAACATTCCATTGTAGGGGTATGCCACAATTTGTAAACCCATTCACCTGTTGATGGATATTTGGGTGGTTTCCAGTTTTGATCTATTACAAATAAAGCTGCTATGAATATTCACGTATGATTCTTTGCATGGACATATGATTTCAAATCTCTTGGGTTGTTATCTAGTGTGACATTGTTGGGTCATTTGGTAGGTTTAACATTTTAAGAAACTACTAAACTGTTTTTCAAAGCGGTCATTATTTTATGGGTGGGAACACCAGCAATGTGTGAGATTTCCAAATAGTCTACATTTTTATCAACATTTATTATATTCAGACTTTTTAATTTTAGATTTTCTAATGGAAGGCAATACTTATCTCATCATGGTTTCAATTTGCATCTCCCTAATGACTTTTTATATGCTTATTGATATTCAGATATCTTCTTTGGAGATAGTCTCTTTTATGGTGACAATTATTTGATATATTATTACTGCATTTTTTTAAACTTTATTTTGTACATTTAATAATTGAAAATATAAACAATAAAAAACTCAAAAGTAAACACAGATGAATAAATATAAACATTTCCCAATGAAATGTAATGGATACATATAAATTTTTTTTTTGAATCAAACAATATAATACACAATATATTTGGTTCATAGTAATGCTTTCACACAGTATTTGTCCTTTTGTGTCTGGCTTGCTTCACTCAACATAATGTCCTCCAGGTTCATCCATGTTGCCATATGCTTTATGACTTCATTTCTACTTACAGCTGCATAATGTTCCATCATGTGAATAGACCACAGTGTGTTTATCCATTCATCTGTTCTTGGACACCTGGGTTGTTTCCAACTTTCGACAATGGTGAATAATGTTGCTATGAACATCGGTGTGCAGATGTCTGTTCGTGTCACTGTTCTCAGTTCTTCTGGGTATATACCCAGTAGTGGTATTGCAGGGTCATGTGGAAAGTCTATATTAAACTTCTTTAGGAACTGTCAAACATTCCTCCATAGTGGTTGTACCATCCTGCATTCCCACCAACAGTAAAGATGTGTTCCTATTTCTCCACATCCTCTCCAATACTTGTAGTTCTCTGTCTTTTTAATAGTGGCCATTCTGATAGGTGTGAAATGATATCTCATTGTAGTTTTGATTTGCATTTCCCTAATCATGAGTGATGTTTAGCATTTCTTCATGTGTTTTTTTGCCATTTGTATTTCTTCTTCAGAGAAATGTCTATTCAAGTCTTTCGTCCATTTTTTAATTGGGTCATTTGTCTTTTTATTGTTGAGTTGTACCATCTCTTTATATATCCTGGATATTAAACCCTTATCAGATATGTGATTTCCAAATATTTTTTCCCATTGAGTTTGCTGCCTTTTCACCCTTCTGACAAAGTCCTGTGAGGTGCAAAACTGTTGAATTTTGAGGAGGTCCCATTTATCTACTTTTCCTTTTGTTGCATGTGCTTTGGGTGTAAGGTCCAAGAAACCACCACCTACTACAAGGTCTTGAAGATGTTTCCCTACATTTTCTTCTAGTAGTTTTATGGTCCTGGCTTTTATATTTAGATCTTTGGTCCATTTTGAGTTGATTCTTGTATAAGGGGTGAGATAGGGATCCTCTTTCATTCTTTTGGTTATAGATATCCAGTTCTCCCAATACCATTTGTTGAAGAGACTGTTTTTTCCCATTAGTGTGTGCTTGGTAGGTTTGTCAAAAGCCAGTTGACTGTATAGGTGAGGGTATTTTTCTGGATTCTCAATTCTATTCCACTGATCAATGTGTCTATCTTCATGCCAGTACCATGCTGTTTTGACCACTGTACCTTTGTAATATGTTTCAAGGTCAAGCTATCAAATTCCTCCCACATTGCTCTTCTTTTTTAGAATGCTTTTGGCTATTCGGGTGCACTTACCCTTCCAGATAAATTTGGTAATTGCCTTCTTTAATTCTGTAAAGTAAGCTGTTAGGATTTTGATTGGTATTGCATTGAATCTATAAATCAGTTTGGGCAAGATTGACATCTTCACGATATTTATTCTTCCAATCCATGAACATGGAATGTCTTTCCATTTGTTTAGGTCTTTTAAAATTTCTTTTAACATTGTTTTGTAGTTTCTGCATATAGATCCTGTACTTCCTTGGTTAAATTAACTCCTAGGTATTTGAGTCTTTTTGTTGCTATTGAAAATGGAATTTTCCTCCTGATTTCCTCCTCAGATTGTTCAGTACTAGTGTACAAAAACATTACTGATTTTTGCGTGTTGATATTGTATCCTGCCACTTTGCTGAACTCATTTATTAGTTCAAGTAGCTTTCTTGTGGATATTTCGGGATTTTCTAAATACAGGATCATGTCATCTGCAAACAATGAGAGTTTTACTTCCTCTTTTCCTATTTGGATGCCTTTATTTTTTTTTCTTGTCTAATTGCCCTTGCTAGAACTTCTAGTACAATGTTGAATAACAATGGTGACAGTGGGCATCCTTGTCTTGTTCCTGATCTTAGGGGGAAAGCTTTCAACCTTCCCCCATTGAGTATGATGTTGGCTGTGGGTTTTTCTTATATGCCTTTTATCATATTGAGGAATTTTCCTTTTGTTCCTATCTCTTGAAGTATTTTTATTAAAAAAAAGATGTTGGATTTTGTCAAATGCCTTTTCTGCATCTATTGAGATGATCATGTGGTTTTTTCCTTCAATTTGTTAATGTGGTGTATTATATTGATTGGTTTTCTTATGTCGAACCAGCCTTGCATACCAGAAATAAATCCCACTTGGTCGTGATGTATAAGTCTTTTGATATGCTGTTGGATTCGATTTGCAAGTATTTTGTTGAGAATTTTTGCATCTATGTTCATTAGAGAGATTGGTCTGTAATTTTCTTTTCTTGTAGAATCTTTATCTGGCTTTGGTATTAGGATGTGTTGGCTTCATAAAATGTGTTGGGTAATTTTCCCTCCTTTTCAATTTTTTGGAAGCGTTTAAACAGGATTGATGTTAATTCTTTTAGAAATGCTTGGTAGAATTCACCTGTGAAGCCATCTGGTCCTGGACTTTTCTTTGCTGGGAGATTTTGGATGATGGATTGGATTCAATCTCCTTAATAGTGATTGATTTGTTAAGTTCTTGTATTTCTTGTTGTGACAGTGTAGATTGGTTATGTGTTTCTAGAAATTTGTCCAATTCATCTAGGTTGTCTAGTTTTTTGGCATATAGTTTCTCATAATATCCTCTTATGATTCTTTTTATTTCTGTGAGGTCATCTGTAATTCCCAACCCCCCCAATTTCATTTTTGATTGTATTTATTTGCATCTTCTCTCTTTTTTCTTTGTTAGTCTAGCGAGAGGTTTGTCAATTTTATTGATCTTCTCAAAGAACCAGCTTTTGGTTTTATTGATTTTCTCTATTGTTTTTCTGTTCTCATTTTCATTTATTTCTGCTCTAATCTTTATTATTTCTTTCCTTCTTTTTGCTTTGGAATTGATTTGCTGTTCTTTTTCTAGTTTCTCAAGTTGTTCAGTTAAATCTTTGAGTTTAGCTCTTTCTTGTTTTTTAATATAGGCATTTAGGGCTATAAATTTCCATCTCAAGACTGCCTTCGCTGTATCCCATAAGTTTTGATACTCTGTGTTTTCATTTTCATTTGTCTCAACATATTTACTGATTTCACTTGCAATTTCTTCTTTGACCCACCAAATATTTAGGAGTGTGTTGTTCAATCTCCACACATTTGCATATTTACTTTTTTCCTGTCTGTTATTGATTTCTAGTTTCATTCTATTATGATCTGAGAAGGTGCTTTGTATAATTTCAATCTTTTTATATTTATTGAGAGCTGTATTGTGACCTAACATGTGGTCTATCCTGGAGAAAGATCCATGGGCACTTGAGAAGAATGTATAATCCACTGAGTTTGGATGTATATGAACACTGAGTGTTCTGTATATGTCTGTTAGGTCAAACTTGTTTATCATATTGTTCAAGTTCTCTATTTTCTTGTTGATCTTCTGTCTAGTTGCTCTATCTAATGATGTAAGAGTGGTGTTGAAGTCTCCAATGATTACTGTAGAAATGTTTATTTCTCCCTTCAGTTTTTCCAGAGTTTGTCTCATATATTTTGGGGCACCCTGGTTAGGTACGTAGATATTTATGACTGTTATATCTTCCCAGAGGATCATCCCTTTTATTAATATATAATGGCCTTCTGCATCTCTTATCACATTTTTTCATTTGAACTCTGTTTTGTCTGATATTGATATAGCTACCCCTGCTCTTTTATGTTTACTATTTGCGTGGAGTATCTTTTTCCAACCTTTTACTTTCAGCCAGTTTGTATCCCTGAGTCTGAGGTGAGTTTCTTGTAAGCAGTGTATGGAAGGCTCATGCTTTTTAATCCATTCTGTCAGCCCGTATCTTTTTTTTTTTTTTACAAAAAATGTTCATTTTAATGATCAAGACCTGTAGTTAAAATGTACTTCAAATATTTTCTCTCAAATAGCAGAATTCTATAATTAAAATACCTTTTCAATATTAAACCATAAAGCAATCATGAAAACATTATTTAATATTACATATCTGCCTTGACTTTACAAAATACATTCCATAGTTGTCTACAAATTAAACATTTAAAAAATCACTCACCACAGGAAAACCAAAAAAGAAAGAAGAAAACATGTTTGCATCAAATTTGCTTTACTTAAGGTAAACATACAAGAATTATGTATATTTATATCATCAAAAGGAATCTGAAAATAAACATTATACAGTATAATGGAGACTGAACTCATTTTAGAAAACTATTGGTATACAATAGTTTTATAATCATTTAGTTAACTATAGGTAAAAAGTTATTAATTCAAATCAAAATACAAAAAATATTGGCTCAATTTGTAACTCTAACATAAAAATTAAGGGAATCCAGAACTTTATCTTCTGCTTCTTGGAAAAAAGTATTAAGGCAGATGATAAGTTAAACTATTAAACTGTAATGCCTTGTATCATATCAGAATGTGTGACTGAGTTAAATTTCAAGCTGTTTTAAGTTTTTAAAGACCTTCAAAGCAACACCCAAAGATGGTGTTGAAACAGTAAATGCCATACACTGAAACTAATCGTTCTAACAAAAATTCAATTTATCCTAAACAATTCGGTTTCAAAAAAAATTAACTTACAGCAGTCATGGAAAAAAAAGTATCAGAAACAATAAAAGAATGATCAGGCTACTGCATTGTTTTGTTTGTTTTTAACACTGTCATGGCTTTATTCAAAACACAGTTGCACAAAAGTATTAACTTCAAAGTTTTGTAAGGAGAGATTCTTTAGGAACTTAACACACTATATACATACTGCCATACAAACAGCATTAAAATAGGACCAAAAACCTCTACAAAATATAAAACCCACCCTTACTTATTTGCATGAAAATGCCACCCACAAAGCTGAATACTTTTTAAGTTATCTGGAGGCTCTAAGTGTTGTTTTCAAACCAAAGAACTCTGTTTTTGATTGCACAATAATATGATTGATAAGAAAGTCAATATATAGATTTAATTTTAAAAGTAAGTATTTTATAATCCGGCATACTATGCAATGAAAACTTTTATGGACTGAAATGGAGCATTTCAGTTGTTAAAAAGGAGTAAAATGTTAAGTCTTTTGGAGATTCCAATCCCTCTTCTAAACTTATCCCAAGAATTTTATTTCAGTCAGTTGTGCAACTTTTTTAGTTTCTCCACAAATAACTTCATATTTTTTACTTTAAAATCCCAAAGCATTATATTTTAAAATAAAAAATAAAGATTATTATACTCAGTAATTTAAATGTGTCCCAGTATTTAAACATAACTTAATTTGCTGACACTAATTTTAAAAACATTTATAAATATTCAAAACAAAGGGAAAAAATTTTAGATAGCTGAGTGAGGCCTCCTTGACAAAAACAGAGATGTACTTATCTACTCATTATATTTTATTTAGTAGCCATACAAGCACACTCACACTTATCCTATCCCAAATGTTCTTCTATTTTTACTGGACATCCATTTGAAAACAAATATTAATTTCAATATCAATTTAGCTTCAAATAATTTTCCAACTGCCTGCTATATTCCAATACAATGCTGTAATATCTGGTATATAGGAAGAATAATTGAAAATTTAAAATACTCTGCAAAGTAGTATCCAAATCATTTAGGAAGCCAATTTTAAAATATTGACTAGAATGTCTCATTAATTATCAACAGGCAATTGTTCTGACTTTTGAAGAGCAATGAAGCTACTTTCCAAAAGCCTCCCTTGCTTCTTCTTCTTCAGGATGTATATAGTTTATACATGTTGTCAACCAAG
>JAKSZT010053899.1:331335-344758 GCA_026826555.1 Tolypeutes matacus
CACATTAACAACATCTTTCATGAGTATGGTACCTTCATTACAATTGATGAAAACATTTTAGAGCATTGCCACTAAGCATGGATTATAGTTTACAGTGTAGCTTATCCTCTCTCCTGCAAAATTTTGTAGGTAATGGCATAATATGTAATGGCCTGTATCTGTCATTGCAATGTCACTCAAATTCCCAAGTCCCCAAAATGCCCCATATTTCACCTGTATTTCCCTCTCCCTGCCCTTAGAACCTCTAGTGGCCACTGCTTCCAAATGAATGATATAGTTTCTTCCATTGCTAGAATCACAATAAGTCTATAGTAGAATACCAGTAAGTATTTTAGCCCATAGTTCATTCCCCAATCCTGAGGATTCTGGGATGGTGTTGCCCACTCTACCTCTAACTGACAGCAGGATTTGATACCATGGGACAGATGGATGGGACTTTCTTGCTTGCAGTTGTAGACTCTCAGTTCCTTGGGATGATCATTGTCCATCATCAACTGTTATTTCTGGGTGAGTCCAATGAACTGGAGAATAGGTACTGCAACTCTATTGAATATCAGGGCCCAGCTGGGACATGGACAGCTCAGAGATTAAAGTCTCTTGGATGTACACCTACCAACTCCAGCACCAATTATAGGTTCAAATAAAAGGCACAGAAGAGGCATGTGTAGAGAAGTCACATCTGAGTCCAACTTTGTCACACTTGGGAGCACAAACTCCAAAGCTGGGCCACTGACAAGGCACCAAACTCCAGTGTTATCTGCCATGACCATAGGTGCTAGGTGTCTCCTGATTCCTCAGGATACCCACTATTTGGGGTAGTATCTCCTTTGGCTGTCTATGAGATCCTGCTGAGACATGCATAAGTGTTGATGACCTCTGATGACCTCCTGACTCACTCTGAAGTATCTTAGCCACATACATTCATTTGTCTTCAACTTTTCCCCCTTTTATTCAAGGTCTCCTCCCAGATGTATCACCAGTTAGAGCTTGGTAGCATTCCCTCAGTGCCAGGGAGGCTCATCCCCTGGAGTCATGTCCCACACTGTAGGGGAAGGTAATGCATTTTTATGCTGTGCTTGGCTTAGAGAGAGGCCATATTTGAGCAACAAGGAGGCTCTCAGGAGGCAACTCTTAGCAAAATTTCTTCAACCACCACTGAACTGTACGTTCATAAGCTGATCCTGGCCAAATGTGTTCTTGATGTTGAGAGTTGTCTATGTTGCTTTATAACCAATTTTGAACTCAAACAAGAAAATAGCTCAAAATTGCTTTTTATATAACAACATTTCCTTAGTCTAAAATAAATATAAAATAAACAGCAAGTAATAAGTCATTAGCAAATAAACATAATGTGAGAAATGCCCATTAAAATGATATATAATGAAACCACATTTATTTCAGAAAATATTACAATATCAAACAGCAAATTCCAACAATGCAAAACCTTAATTACTTTTGCAATAACATAATAGATGACCTGAGGAAGGGCAATTTCCTTTGGCCAGCAGGTCCTGAAGGCAGAAGTAGCAGACCGTTATTTGATGTCAAACTTCCTGTCCAATGACTTTCCTTTCAAAGCTGAGCAGCTCAGGGACTTGACCTTTACCCCCTATCAGGAGGGGGAGCCATAAACATGGGTCTGGAACCTCTGCCCCTAGCCTTGGAAGCTCCACCACTTGCCCCTTACTGAACTGCCCCAAAGGGGTTCCATCTGCTACATGCAAACTTCCTTGACCCACAGGTTAGGAGGCTCTCTTGGCCTCCAGTGCCAGCTCATCCATTCTTGCCAGATGCTTCCTGAGAGTGGGCATTAGCCTCACCTCCCCTTACTGCTTTATCCCATGCAACTAGCATACTGTCTAGCACTCAATAGTATCACTATAGAAGTTACACATGCTTGGATGAGAGAAGAGCTGAGTTCCTGCCTCAGCTTGGACCTTGGTCACTGGGTGATTGGGGGCACTGCCGCCTCTCTGACCCAATTCCACATCTCTGTATTAGGATTAAGGAGTTACAGCAAATGCTTTTTAAGGACCTTTTAAAAGTTCAATTTCCATTCATCCTACAGTGACCTTGAAAATTCAATATTGTGGAAGAATTAAAAAAAAATTTTTTTTTAAATTTTAGTTAGGCCTGTAAAGAGAATTTATTGGGAAATGGCAGAAAGAGCAGAGTTTTGAGAAATGGGAGATAAGGATAGAAATACACACCAAGACTTGTTGTGAGCTCCTCTAAGCAGAGAGAGCATGCTCTGCCTTGTGTGGTTACCTTTTAAACTGTTAATTACTCCTCCCTTTTGCTAATGCTAAGGGGAAGGGCCCCAGCTGTTGTTGGTTAGTTACCCCACCAATGGTGGGGGCCAATAGTGAAGCCTATTGGGAATATCCGAGGCTGAATTTTTGAATTTTAAAATGTTACTTCATGTTTTCTCATTAACAATTCAGTTCTGAACAATACTTTAAATTTCCCAATAATCTTTTCACAGACCTTAATCCTATGTTTTCTATTTATTTCATTATTATATTAAGTAGTAACCACAGCATTCATAATAAATGATTACTTGCTAGTATCAAGGAATATGATGAGTGTTATGTATACATCAGGTCATTAAATCTGTCAACAACCCTCTTTCCAGGTAAAGAAATTGAAGCTGAGAGAACTTAAGGACCTGGGTTAAGGACACCCAGAACATCTGCTTGAAGAGGCAGATGGGGGCACTGGCCATGCACTTGACATACACAGGATTTAGTGCCAGCATTCTAAGGGGTATGGCACAGAGCATTCAATGGGGAGCAGGAGACACAGAAGCCCCAAGAAAGCAATCAGATAAGCCTGTAATTTGTAATAGTCAGCTCTGATGAGAGTTATCAAAGGGAAAATAAGGAATTATGAGATCATAAAACAGGGGGAACCAGTCTAACTGGGGGTGTCAGGGGAAGGCTTTTCTGAGGAAATGCCAGATAAACAGATATCTGAAGAATGAGAAGGCACTAACTGGGCAAAGGTAGAGAAATAGTATTCCAGGCAGAGGGATGGCATCTGCAAAGGCCCCGAGATGAGAGGAGGCAAGATGCAAGCAGTGGACTGAAAGATGCCAATGTGGCTAAAGCACAAGGAGCAGGGAAGAAAGAGGGAAGAATGGGGCAAGATGAGGCTGGAGGCTCAGGGCAGGTTAAGGATTTCAGTTCAAATCTTAAGGGTAATGGGAAGCCACTGCAGGGGATTTTGAGCAGGTGGGAACAGATCAGCAATCTGCAATGTAGAGAGCACCTGATGGATATAATGTTTGACTGGATGAGGTGGTGGTGATGAAGATGGAGGGAAATGGTCAGGGTTGGAAAAATATTTAAGACACAAATCAACAGAACTAGTAGGTGGGTTAGATAGAGGAGGGTGGGGGTGTGGGGGTCAAGGTGCCCAAGTTGACTCCTGGACTTCTAACTTGGGTATGTGGCTAGTTCTTGGGGCTTCTCACCAGGAGAAAGAATACAGGACAAAGACACAGTTTTGTGGGGAAGATCATGAGTTTAGGTGTTGACATGTTGGGTTTGAGATACTTTTGAGGCATCCAACTAGAGATGTAGAGTAGGTACATGTTGGCTATATAGGTCTGGAGCACAGGAGAAGTCATCTTGACTGGTGATTTCTGTTGTTTGAGGCTTCAGAGAAGTCAGGCAGGTTTGTCTCCCTCTAGAAGCAACACCCTTGAGTCACTAAACTCTGGGGTTAAGAGGTCAAAAGTGTAATGCGAATATTCTCACTGTCCTGATTTTGTGATAATCACAGTAGTCTAAACATTCACTATATTAGAAACCATGCATGTGTCACCAGACCTAGTTTTTCTCCCTAGGTCTGTTTTTTAGAATGCTGTTAATAAATGAAGCCTGATTTATTATATGACCATCTGTAAGGGAAATAACTGTAACTCTAGGTATCTTTGGTCAACCTTAATAGATCTAACAGGGGGACAGATGTGGCTCAAATGGTTGGGCATAGTCTCCCATATGTAGGGACCTGGGTTTGATCCCTGGGACCTCCTAGTAAAAATTTAAAAAAGAAAAATATAGAAGGCACATGGGCTACCAGGCCCTGTGCACGGGGTGCGCCATCAGGCCCTGCAAGCGGGTGAGTCCCCAGGCCCACAAGTGGGTACACTGTCAGGCCCCACAAACGGGTATGCTGCCAGTTAAGCCATCAGGTCCCATAAAATTAAAGATAATTTTATATTATTTCATACAATTTGCATACTGAAAGGGTGCACAGTTTGGAGCACAGTACTAAATTCACATGAATTCTTTTTTTTTTTTTTAAGAAACAAAGATCAGTTCAGTTTTATTGGGGGTCAGCGTAGTCGTGGTGGGGGTTTGCTGTGGCTGGAGGACATTGGCCAGCCAAGGCCTAAGAAAGTCCCCTACTTCTGGTCCTAGACATCACCATGTGTGATGATGTAGCAGGTGTTCTTGTAGTCTACGTTGCTGCCCACATTGGGGGGGAAGGCTGCCCACATGTTCTTGATCTCCTCATGGGAGAAATGGTGACACTGCATGGTGAGCAGCTCCTCCAGGTTGGAGAGATGAGACGGAGGGGCAGTTGAGCCCCAGGTGTATGGGTCTTTTCCACTCCCTCCCTCCATATCCTCCTTGCCACCCCCAATCTTGCCTTGGAAACCGGAATCACTCTTCATCCCACTCCAGCCTCCCTGCTTTTGCCCTGCCCCCCATAGTTGCTGTTAAATGAATTAAGACAAGAAAGAAACTGTCAGAGTGGCAGCTTTTGTTGTACAATCTAAGACATGCCTAGGACTTGTTCTCTCTCTGCTGGAGTACAGGGCCAGCAAAGCTTGTGGAGCACCCATCTATTTACACCTCTGAAGAGAAGCTTTAAAACTGGCAAGAAAGCAAATGGCCTGTCCAGCAAAGTTTTAGGTACAGTTTATATGCCTCCCATTAATAGGCTCTTCCACTGCTGGCTATTAGTGACCCTTAACACACATCATCCATTGGCAAATCATTTCCTGTCCTTTCGGACATTGTGATGGTTTCAATAAGAAGACCATTCTGTTGCCTAGAAAATAAACTTACACAACCATAAGTTTATTAAATGAGAAATGCCCAGTTGGAAGGAATTTAATATTCATGGTAAATTTTCATATTTTGCAAATTAGGAACGATTTTATCTAATGCCCTGGAAGTCCTTGCCTGTTCCTAAATTGATTCCGGCCCAGAATGCAGAAGAGCAATGTTACCTGCACATTTGATCTACTGTTGGGCCTGACCATTTCCTTTATTTTTAGACGGATCAAACTTGAAAATCCTAGTTCATCTACCTGAAATTATAATATCGCAGACACAATATATATGTTTAACTACTATAAATTTACTATCTTTAAAAAAATCTTTTAGCCATTTGAAAACATTCTGGGTATTCACCACAGAGGTTATTCAGAATACAAAATAAAATTTACTTTATTGATCCATAAAATGCCTTGGTTCTGCTTTTCTATTACAACATTGGCCTCTAGCCAACAGGTATGGTGCATACTCAAAAGAACCGAGGCTGAGGTTTAGGTAAAACCAGACACCCTGGAGTTAGAGTCACAGGGGGAGCCGGCAACGCTGGCCTTCTTCAGGCTTGCTTGGAGTAAAACAACTAACAACCTGTGAGAGAGGATGGAATCCACAGGGAACAGGGCGAAAGAACAATGTGGACACCAAGTGGGTGGGCAAAGGGCCAGGCCAGTACCCTGAGGGGCAGTCAGTTTACAGAGCAGGGCCGGGCCTTAACCAGGGCACCTTCCCTGTGAGACCCCTGCAGGGGCCTCTTTCCTTTACCACCCGCAAAACGCGACGCCAGCCGGGCTTCTCAGCCATCTAGGGTACTAGCAAGTCCCTGCAGCCTGGCCTGAAAAGTCAGGGTCTGGGGGTTCGGCGACTGCGGGCGATCAGGTCCGCCCAGAGAAGCGACCTCCACCCGAGCGCGCAGGGAAGACTGGAGGTGGCAGGAGCGCTCGGCCTCGGAGGGTCCAGGAGGGCGGCCCAACCGCCCATAGAGAAGGAGGGGAGTCGGGAGGAGGGAGGAGCCAAGAGAGGGGGCGCCCGGCCCGGCCCCGCGCTCGCCCGCCTCAGCCCCGCGGCGCCCTGCAAATGCGGCTGCCTGCCGAGCTTCCTCCCATGGCCGCGCCTGCCTCTCTGCTTTTGCTCCTGCTGTGGCTGCTACTGCGACCACGGTAGCTGTCTCTGGCGGCGTCGCTTTTCCTGCGGGTTTCTGTTGAGGTTCGGTAACCGAGAGGGCGGAGCGACTGGTACAAACCGGCTGCCAGCGGCGCCCGCCAGAGAGTGGGGAGTGGGGGGCAGCCCTGGGGCAGGCGCCCTCGCCCCCCGCAGCCTCGCCGCCCCTCCGCCTGAATCTGATTTGTTATCTGTGCCCAGTTTACACCATGCCCTCTATACGGAATAAAAACACACATTCACAACTTAATATATTCCCTAGGGGTGGTTGCTCTCATGGGAAACGCTGAAGGGAGGGAGGGAAGCTCTAACTTCTTTCCATTTTTTCCCCCTGTAACATTGTTCTGTCTTTCTTTTCCTTTGCGTTGCCTCCCCAATTCATTGCACCTAGCTTCACAGCAGAGCAGACAGCTGGGTGTTTGCAGTAAGCCCTGATATTGTGAGCACACTGTAGGTTCTTTCTTGTGTTTGTCGCCACTCTTTTCTGTGTCATTCTAGCTTAGTGTATGTGCTGCTAAAGTGAACTTTTCCCATATATAGGTAAAATCTGGTTTATAATTAGATATACAGAACAGAAAATATGATCAAAAGTGTAAACAATAGAGGGTTAGGGTTTTGTGGATTTGAGCTACCCATTTGGCATAGTAGGAATGATTTTGTCATAACTGCTAAATAAGATTTTAAAATATTTACTGAATAATAGGATTTTTACATTGTTGCGTATTGTCTTTTCAGATCTCAGCACTGTTGAGCTGCTGATGCTGACCATAGGAGATATTATTAAACAAGTGCTTGCAGCCCATGAACAGGGCAAAGACATTGATTTAAATAAGTGGATCTCTTCAAAAGGGGGCAGTCTTGTTCTTGGTTAGTACATGTCTTTTATGAAATTATCTAATACTTGTTTTCTATCTCATGTTTTATTTTGTATTTGAGAATTTTAGCTTTCTCCCCTGCCTTTTTCACTTTTCCTTATGGCAGAATAGCCTTATAACTTAATAATCCTAATAGCTTCTAACATTTATTGGAATGTTACTCTATTCCAGGCACTACATTTAGTGCACTAAATGTACTTAACTCAGTTAGTCCTCTCAGAAATTATAGGAGGTTGGTACTGCTATCAGCCTCATTTGAGGTTATGCCATTATTTTCTGTGCTATGCCACTTCACATCCGTCTATTTCTTAACTTCGATTGTGGGTACGTGAATGGTTGCTTTTTAATTTTTTTAAAGGTGTATTTATATGTTTTATATTCTGTTCTTAATATAATACTCCATATTAGAAAAAATCTTTATAAAAGATGTTTTATTTCCTAATTTGGCTCTGTATAACCTACATTGATTTTCAAGATAGTGATTTTCAACCAGCAGTGATTTCATTTCCTCCAGGAAACCTGTGGCAACATCTGGGGACATTTTTGCTAGTTGGGCAGAGGACAAGAATGATGCTAAACATCTGACAGTGTACTGGACAGCCCCCCCACAAAAAATAATTATCCAGTCCCAAATGTCAGTAGACATTTTTATTTTTGAGCTGGTTGAATTGACTTTATTAACAAACTGGATCTCCAAGGCCACTACACTGAGGAGGGGTGGGGACCAGGAGGGGAACTGGCTACTTGCTGCTCACACTATAAGCAAATGCAAGCAAGGGAATGTGGAGGGCAAGACCTCCCTGCTCCCTCCCTCCACCAGGGAAGTGCAGAGGCTAGAAGAGGAGATGGGGTTGGAAAGAGGGAAATGTTTTGACTGGCAGGGTCCCCCCTCCATTCCCTGGGTTTTGGGGGGAGGGGAATCATTAAAGTGCTTTCAGAAAATAAGGAAATGGTTCGTGCCCCTCAAGTGGCTGTTGACTCCCCCCTGAAACCTAGGGCCCAGTGACCCCCCCAGGATCTGGTACATTCAAGGGGGGAGCTGGCTCCCCTGACATGCAAATGAAGGGGCTCAAGGCCCTGCCCAGTCAGCAGCAGTGGGGTAAGGGGTCAGAGCCCAAAGCACTCTCCTCTTAGGTGGAGGAAAGCAAGAGGGGCTGGTCCCACTCAATTCTTCATGAGGGAAACTGTGCCTGTTGAGAAAAGAGTAGGGTCAGAATAGTTCCATGGACCTGGAGCAATATTTTGAATAGGCCTACATTGGGTCATTGTCCTGGGTCCCTCCCCTGGAGTCCCCTCTGATATGCATTCTTTTCAGTACTCCAGGGCTAGAAGAGTAAGTCATTTATTGATGAATTTTGTTTTCTCTTTCCTTGAGACTCACAGATTTTCAAACCACTGTTGTCTCCTGGTGAAGGTATGAGGAAATTAATAATGTTATTTATAGTCATCCTTTTGGTAGCTTGTCTTGGAAATACTGTGACCTTAATAATGCTATCTGTTTTACTTTCAGTGTGAAAACCAGGACAGCTGCCAAATATGGCCTTTCAGCATAGCCCTGCCTGGTGGATGTCAAGAGCAGTCCCACCTCAGTAATGAAAAGTCTTGGTCCCCAAGTTAAAGGCAAAACCCATCAGAACTGCCAGTGGGGTGAGTGATTCAGTTAATGAAATATTGATTGTATATCTGTTCTTCCAGACATCCCTGCCTTCATGTAACACTCAGGTAATAAGGTGGAGGTGGGAGATTCAGTCAGATAAATTCCATATGTTATGATAGGCCCTTACTGAAGACATGAGCAGAATGCTATAGAGGGCTGAGAGGAAAAAAATTAATTGTGTTTAAAGGAGTAGATTATAGTTTTATGCCTTCTTTAAAGGTATAGATTAAGGCTTGTGACTTACCATAATATAATAAATGCTGACAATTCTAAGCTGGTAGCTTTCAATTTAATTGGTACTTATAAAATTAACCTTTTTTTTTTTTTTTTTTTTTTTTGAGATAATGGGTCTGGGGATTGCACCTGGGGCCTCATATGCAGGAAGCCAGTGCTCAGCCACTGAGCCACATCAGCTCTCCTGAGGTCATTTTTTCATTTGTTTGCTTCTTGTTTTTGTTTTTAGGAGGCACTGAGAACTGAACCCAGGACCTTCCTTGTGGGAAGCAGGCATTCAACCGCTTGAGCCACATCTGCTCCCCTTAAAGGTCCTTTAAAAAGATATCTATTGGTACAGCATAGTTCTATGTATGGTAATTGTGAAATGATTGGCACAATATGGAACTCTGTGGAAGTCCAGATGATAGAGATGTCCCCTACTGACAGGGACTAGGGAGATGCCAATAGCATGCCTGAGGCTTGTTTGATTTACAGGTTGCATTTGGATAAGTAGTTAAGAGCAGGCTGGAAGAATAATGGGCTCAAAGGGCATGGTGACCTAAGGCACAGAGGTAGAATTCAGGTGCATTCAGGGGTCAGTTTGACTAGAGTCCATATTTCGTTTGAGGAAGGAGTAGGACATCAGGTTGAAAGTGCTTTGGAATCAGCTTGTAAAAGATCATAAATGTTGGACAAAGAAGCAAGTGAAAAGTGAACAGCTAAAAGATTTGAAATGGGGAATGATATGAACAAAGTATATTTTAGGAAGCTGAATTTGGAAGCAGCAAGCAGGGTGGCTTGGAAACAAAAAGACTAGTTTGGACACTCTTGGTTTGACTTAGGTATGAAGCATTAAGGACCTGAATTAGGATAGATGTTCTAGGATAAAAGGAAGGATAAGTGGGAGAAACAGAAGGAAAGAATTGATAGGATTTGACCCTTCTCAAAATGTGCCAGCCAGAATTGAAGACTTTGTTCCTGATATGATCACAACTTCAATCTAATTATTCAGAATTGGGATATTATACTTCTAGCAATTTGTTAACTTGTTTAATGGCCATATACCTTGTATCATATTACATTTGATTCTAATTAAACCTCAAAACAAAAATATATCACAATCCCAGTCTCTTCTTTGTACTTTATGGAAGTGTTTTTGTTTTGTTCTGTTTTATCTTTTCCTCTTTTGTGTGTGTGTGTGTAGCATAAAAGTGTCAAATAATTCTAAAGGCTTGTTAAGAAAAACTAGTAATCCCATACACCTCACATCCCATTTTCTTCCCCAGGCAACCACTTTGAAATATTAGCCAATTTTTTTTGGCATTTACAACCATATCTCTAAATACTTATAAAAACTAATTTAAAATATAGAAGAAAATTTAACTTAGAAAAAAATTCCTCTTTGTTACCAAAAACATGATCAATAAAAGAAAAAAAAATTAATATTGGACTTCCTAAAAATAAAAAACTTTCAGTTTTTCAGAACAGACATTTGGGTGAATGTTAATAAAAGCCACAGATGGGAGAAAGTGTTTGTAAATCATACATTTGAAAAAAGGACTTGTATACAGAATATATTAAAAACTCTCAAAATTCAATAAGAAGAAAACCCAATTTTTAAAAAGAGGCAAATAAGCACATGAAATATGCTTGACATCATAAGACATTATGAAAATACAAATTAAAACAACAATGAGATACCAGTACAGACCTCTTAAGATGGCTAAAATTCAAAAGACTGACCATACCAAGTGTTGACAAGGCTATGGAGGAAATGGAACTCTCATACACTGCTGATGGGTATATAAATTGGTAAAATCACTTTGTAAAACAGTTTGACAGTATCATAAAAAGTATGATCTATATATGATCCAGCCATTCCATTCTCAGAGTTTTCCTTAAGAAAAATGAAAGCATATGTCAATTCCAAGTCTATACACAAATGTTCATAGCTTTCCACTTGCTTTTAGAAATAAGCATATGACTGATTCAGAGCCAGACACAATAGCAAAGGTTTGTTTGTGGTGTTTTCACTTCTATGAGAGATCTTCTAGAAATGACATCCCTCTCTTCATCTAGACCAGGGGTTCTCAGCCTGGAGCAATTTTGTCATGATTGGAGGTGGGCTGGGGGGAAGAATGTCCTGGCATCTGGTAGGTAGAGGCCTCCATGCATAGGACAGCTAAACATCTTACCAGGCACAGGGCAGCCGCACAACAAAAAATTATCCAGCCCAACATGTCATAAATATTGAGGTTGTAAAACTCTGCTCTAGTCTTTGTGGCCTGCAGATGTGAATCCAAGAATGGCTACAGCCATTTTGCCACCATGAGGGAAGCAGCCTGAGATTGAAGCCTACACATAGAGGAAAGCAAGAGAGAAAGAGGACCAGAGCCACTCTTCCTCTGGACCTCAGTCATGTGGGCCAATACATTTCCTAATATTGTAGGCAGGATTGAGTTAGGGACTCTGATTTGTAGCCAAAGATTCCCACTTGCTATAGGCCCCACAAGAATTCACTCCCTCTTCTGAACATTGAGAGAACTTTTTGGATCTCTTATGGTCCTTACTGCTTGCTAACTTTTATTAAATTTCTCTTCTTGCTATCTCATCTTCTTTGAATAAGGACTGTTATCTGGTTCATCTTTCTATTCCCCAAAACTTAATCATAATAATTTTATTAGACATTGACCAATTTGACTAACCTCCTTACATACATTATTTCAGTTAACCTTCACAACAACCCTCTGGCTTGGGTACAATTGTCCTCATTTTACAGATGACTAACCTGAGGCACAAAGACATTAAGTAACTTGTGCAAGGTCAAGTAGGGAGACAGAGATTCAAACAGAGGCTATGCCATTCACCAGGGGTTATACTGCCTCTTATTTCTTGTTACATGAAGAAAGGAATGAATGAGATTTACAAATGTTAAACTATTCAACTATATAACTTGGCAATTACAAGTAACTAAAATGGTATGCAGAGTACAGTTTAGGAGAAGCAAGAGGCAAATGTAGGTATTGGGAGTCTGGGTTCTGAAAATACACAGGCCTGAGTTAGTTGTGGATTCTATGTGTGGACATGCATGGGTTATTCAGCCTCTACAAATTAAAATAATAATAAAAGGATTAAGTAAGATAATGTGCATAAAAGGCTTAGCACAATATCTGATACCAGAGTGAACATTTTGTTCATGTTTGCTGAATAAAAAAAAAAGCATGGGTTCATATTTTCACATATGTGGATACTTGAGCCACCCAGGAAACAAGAGTTTTATTCTTCAATCCCAATTAATAACCATAGAGAAGCACACTCTAGTCCTAATTATTCCAACTCACTCTTTTAACTTCTAGCTCTCTCGGCCTTTATTCTTTGTTTTACTCCAGGGGCATCTCCTACATCATTCTCATCACAATCACAGTATCTACCTACTAATCTAGATATTTAAACAAGGTTTTACACAAAATGCACAGTGTAACACCCAGAAAAGGTAATATCCTAGAAAGCTAGTGCCATCTCATATATAGGGAAAAGTCTAAAGGATTTGCAGAACTCCATTACACATGACCTTTTCACATATTTTTCATGACTAACCTTCCAAGTTTCCTAGTCTAAAAATTACTGCAACATAATGATCTAGGTGCTATTCCCATGGCCACAGACCTCTGTATCACCCTTGCTACTTTTACCAGTGTTGTCCTTCACCCCTTAGTCTTTACAGACGACCCTTTTGAATTTTTTTTACTCCTTAGTCTTAGATAAATTCTACCTTGAGCTTATATTTTCAGTCCTCACAAACCCCATATAACTAAATTTAAAAATGTCTGTCAAGTGAGTGGTTACAAGCTGCTTTCACATGATTCAATTTGATTGATACTTATATCAATGCTACAAGATAGGTACGGGAAGACTTCAGCACCCCCATTCTGCAAAACAAAAAAAATGATAGGTTTAAATGGGTTTAGGCCACAGCTCAGCACTACACGGCTGATGCTTGGTAGAATTGAGACTCAAACCAAGACCCTCAGATTTTAAATTCCAACTGTTTCCACTGAACAATGTACTCTTTCCTTGGCACCTGCAATGCACAGTTGAACAATTCCCTTTATATGCTTTTCTATGTGCAAGCCTCACTCCTATTCTCTTCTACCTCTTTATTCTTGTATTGGGAAAAAATTTAGTGAGTATTGTTCAAACCTAAAAATGAAACATCATGCAAGAAATTTTATTAATCAGCAAACCAATGCCTTGCTAGTTAGCACTTTTCATACTTTAGGAGGAATGATGAAAACTAGAACAGTGGGCACAGTGGGTCTGTTTTGCAACAAATAAGATCAAATAAGGTGCATTCCAGGGTGTGATCCTCTTTGGGAAAGTTGGCCACTTTCTCAGGACTGATGCATGAACTTTGGAATGTACTGCCCAGGGTATGTTGTGTTCCTTCC
>JAKSZT010053899.1:394648-415143 GCA_026826555.1 Tolypeutes matacus
AGAACCCTCCCTTTTTTGGGAAGTGTCCCTTCTTCCTGGCTCCGCAGCGGCCCGGGTCTTATCCCTGGGTGGTTAGGGAAATCAGCTCCATTTCCCGACCAAAATCCCCCCTCCGGTTCACCGGGTGCTGATTAGCTCATTTGTTCTGTTCATAGAAGGTCCAAGGGGCGCCAGGCAGCCAGATCCCCAGAAAATAAAACTTTTTCGCCCCGCCCGCCCGCGGCTCCAAATGGCTGTTTTATTTAATTTTATTTTTTTTTCCCTAACCGCGGTGCTCAGCTTCCTGTGCCAACCTCCACTGGCAGCCTCAAAACTCACGAATCTCTACCGTTCGGTCCACGCCGCCGATCTGTGCAGATAGATGTCCCAAGCTCCTCACTCTACTCGTGCACAGCACAGACCCCCGGGCAGGACCCCGTCCACATTCCGCCTTCCAAATAAATTTTATAATTGGTTTTTCCACCACTGCCAAAAAAGGCTGTTGGGATTTTTATTGGGATTTCATTGAATTTATAAATCAGTTTGAGTAGAATAGACATCTTAGCAATATTTAGTCTTCCAATCCTTGAACACAGAATGTCCTTCCATTCATTTAAGTCTTCTTCAATTTCTTTTAGTAATATGTTTTAGTTTTCTGAATATAGGTTGGATGAATTTTATTTCTTTTTCTTGCCTGATTACTCTAGCTAGAACCTCTGGCACTGTATTGAACAACAGTAGTGACAGTGAGCATCCTTGATTTGTTCCCAATCTCAACAGGAAAACTGTCAGTCTTTCACCGTTGAGTACAATGTTAGTTGTGGGTTTTTCAAATATGGCCTTTTTTTAATGTTAAGAACATTTCATTCAATTCCTATCTTTTTTTGTGTGTGGTATTTTTATAAAGAAAGGATGCTCTATTTTGTCAAATGTCTTTTTTGTATCAATTGAGATGATAATATTTCTTCTTTGATATATGATGTGGTACATTATGGTGGCAGAATTTCTTGTGTTGAATCTCCCTTATATGGCTGGCATAAAAGCCAGTTGATCATGATGAATAATTCTGCCAATGTGTTGAGGATTTTTGCATCAATATTCATTAGGGAAATGGAACTGTAAATTTCTTTTTTCATAATATCTTTATCTGGCTTTGGTATTAGAGTGACATTGGCTTCATAGAATGAGTTTTGTATCATTCGTTCTTGTTCAATTTTTTGGATGTACTTGAGTAAGATTGGTATTAAATCTTCTCTGTTTTGTAGAATTCACCTGTGAAACCATCCAGTCCTGGGCTTTTAATTTGGGGAAGTTGTTTGATGACTGTTTCATTCTCTTTATTTGTGATTGTTTTCTTGAGGTCTTCTATTTCTTCTAAGTTCAGTGTAGGTTGTTTGTACAGTCCTAGTAATTTTTCCATTTCATCTATATTGTCTAGATTGTTGGTGCACAGCTGTTCATAGCATCTTCTTAGGATCTCTTTTATTTCTGTGGGTTCAGTAGTAATGTCTTCATTTTCATTTTATTTATTTTCAACTTCTTTCTTTTTTTCTCAGTCTAGCTAAGAGTTTGTTGTATTTGTTAATCTTCTAAAAGAACCAAATTTTGGGTTTGTTTATTCTTTCTATTGTTTTTTGTTGTTGTTGTTGTAGTTGTTGCTTGTTCTTGTTGTTGTTCTCAATTTTATTTATTTCTAATCTGATCTTTATTTCATTCCTTCTGCTTGCTTTGGGATTAGTTTGCTGTTCTTTTTCTAGTTCCTCCAGCTGTATACTTAGGTCATTGATTTTAACTTCTTCTTTTTTGTGTACAATACTACTTTTGCTGTATCCCACAGATACGTATATGTTGTGTTCCTGTTTTCATTCATCTTCAGATATTTATTGATTTGCCTTGCAATTTCTCCTTTGACCCACTGATTATTTAAGTGTACTGTTTAATCTCATATTTGTGAATTTTCCCTTTTTCTGTCTGTTTTTGTTTTCCAACTTTATTCCATTATAATCGGAGAAAGTGCTTTTTATAATTTCAATCTTGTTGAATTTGTTGAGATCTGCTTTGTGATCCAACATATGGTCTAACCTGGAGAAAGATCCATGAGCACTTGAGAAACTGGTGTTTTGGGGTGCAATGTTCTGTGATGTCTATTAGGTTTAGTCCATTTATCATATTATTCAAGGTCTCTGTTTCTTTATTGATCCTTTGCCCAGATGTTCTATCCAGTGCTGACAGTGGTGTATTGAAGTCTCAAAATATTATTGTAGAGACATCTATTTCTCTCTTCAGTTTTGCTAGTATTTGCCTCATGTACTTTGAGACATCCTGGTTAGTTGCATATACATATATGATTATTATTTCTTCCTAGTGAACTGCCCATTTATAAATATATAATGTTCTTCCTTGTTTCTAATCACAATTTTGCTTTTCAAAGTCTATTTTATCCATTATAAGTATAGCTACTCCAGCATTTAAAAAATTTTTTTTTTCTTTTTTTGGTTACTGCATGCGTGTTATATCTTTCCTTTCATTTTCCATCTACTGGTATCCTTGAGTCTAGGTGAGTCTCTTGTAAGAACATATAGATGGCTTATATTTAAAAATATGGAACACTTCATGAATTTGCAAGTCATCCTTGCACAGGGGCTATGCTAATATTTTCTGTATCATTCCAATTTTAGTATGTGTTCTGCCAATGCAAGCACACTTAGTTACTTTTTAAGTAAAGGAGCCTCATTTTACCCATTTGGTTTCAATCATTTAGAGATCTAGTCTAAAATACTCAGTCATAGGTGCCTGAGAGTTTCCATAACTGGACTATCATGATGCCCTCAAGAAATACAGGTGAGGAATGTAGGCCTTTGTGACATCAGAGTCTTACCATAGTGTCATATTATTGGTCAGCCTCTGGCTTCCCTCATTCTTGGGCATCAGTGGAGAAGGCACACAGTCTTGCACAGCCTATGAAGGGCCCTATAAGGCAGTCTGGGCTCTGAGGCAGGCCACAAGTTAACCTACCACACCTGAGTTCAGGTAGAGCCCCAGACTGCCTTATAGGGCCCTTCATAGGCTGTGCAAGACTGTGTGCCTTCTCCACTGATGCCCAAGAATTGTGGGGAATTTATGCTTACCTTATGCCTCATCCTTTAGGAAAGTAGTAGCAAATTCAAACAAATAATCCTCCAAGAATTATTTATCACGGATGTCCCTAATAGCCCTGAGTTTTTCAGCATTTTTGAGGTTGGCAGTATTAGTGCAGTATTAGTGCAATCCTACATCCACCCCTTACACTAGCCTCTACAAAAGCAAAATAAGAAGTAATGGGGATAATATTTCTAAACTCTTTTCTGGTGTTTTCTTTATTCCTGTAATCTTCATTGCCCTCAGACAAGTCACTGAATCAATGGCATTCATTACATTAGGAGAAAAGAAGTGACAGCTTAAAACAAAGGGTGTTTTGAAAAACAGACTTTTTTTTTTTTTAAAGAAAAAACAGGAGGTGGTGGTTCTAAATTCCCCAAACTTTTCTCTTTTTTCGAATTTTTAAAAAATTTTAAACAATTTATTGAAGTATATCATTCATACATGAACATACATAAACTGTAAGTGTTCAGTAAACATTGTGATCATACAAAACAAACATACATAACATCATACAGGGCTCCCACACATCACCCCTCCACACACAAACATCCTGCATTGTAATGAAATATTTGTTAACAAATCATGAAAGAGCATCATCAAAGTATTACTGCTAACTATAGTCTGCATCTTCCTCCCCTATACATTTTTTTAAAGGATTTATTTATTTATTTATTTACTTTTACCTATTTTTACTGCTCCCACCCCATTTTTGCTCTTTCTGTGTCCATTCACTGGGCAACTCTCTGTGTCCATTTTCTGCCCTCTCTTCTTATCCTTCTCCTTCTGTGTTCACTGGGATTCGATCCTTGGAACCTCAGATGTGGGAGAGAGGCATCCTACTACCACCTGCACCACATTAGTTCCTGGTTTTTTGGTGCATCTCATCTTGGCTCTCCCTTGTGTCCCTCTTCTGTTATGTCATCATCGTGCTGCATGATTTGTGGGGCCTGGTGGAGCACCCACACACAGGGCCTGGTGCCTCACCCACTCTTCTTAATATATCAAGAGAGAAACTATGACTTCTGAGCAACAAAGAGCTTTCCCCTTGAAGGGACAGGAAGCTAAATGAGTACTCAATAGTGAGAATGGTAAGATGTGCAGTAGGTGAGAATGGGGTAGATTCCCCATCAGAAGGAAACAGGGTTATGGTTAAGTATTGCATTGTTCTGGGGCTGAGCAGCACACATCACCAGAAACTACCTCACTCTGGAGTAGGAGGAAGCCTGTGTATTCCAGCTGCCAAAGGAAAAAAGAAAGAATGGAAAGATAAAGAAAACCTTACTCTATTTTCTTATTTTTATTTCCATGACTGGCAACCATTTGGCTTTAGAGCTCTTCATCCATCCTGTCCCAAAGCTAGAGAAAAAAAACCCTCTCAAAGCTCTGTAGTACCAACCTTATCTGCACTATACTTTAAAGTACAGAAAGGCCACACCCTTTCCTAGGTTTTCTTTCTGCTTTCCCTTGCCCTGTGAGACATAGTCAGCCTAGCAGAATATCTCTATGCTCCTCACTTCCCATCACTTCTTTTTGCCCTGTTTTTAATATATTATTTTGCTTTTATTTACTTTAGCTACAAAACCAAAAATAACCCAATTGCATGAGAAAATGTGCTTTTTTTCTTATTTTTAACTTCTACGTAGAAAGTTACAAGAAAATGCAAAGAAAAACAATTATTTTTTGCTCCTAGTCTAAAAGAAACATTGAGCAATCTACACAATTTTAAAAATACTTTGGCTTATAGCCTGACTATGAAGAAATGAGGATAAAAATCACCATTTTCTTGTTATTCTGCAGTTCATGAAAGCCAGGATTTTAGAGGAACCTGCAATAGCCTGTCCTCAGTGTTGCAAACACCATCACTCTGAATGAGCTCTTAGTGAAAGGTCTCAATTGAACTAAAATTTGTTAAAATGCAGACTCGATGGTGTTCTGTTTAGTTGGCTTAATCATTTTAAGGGAAACTGACCAATGACGTTTCTTACTCTTAACTGGAGCTTATGAGGAAATATATTTTCATAATGAATTTTCAATTTTCTTATACTCCTATATATGTGAATGGTAGTTTTAGATGGCTAACAAAACACCGAGGCTAGGCAAGCTTATCTAGGGGCAAAATCACTTAAAGTTCCTTATCCTGTCAACCTCTCAGAAAGAAAACTTCATCAGAAGTTAAAAGTAATGGGTCTAAGGCATGTTGTGCTTCCCCTAAATTCTCAAGTCAGCAGCATCCTCATCTCAGACATTTTCCCTCTGGTCAATTGGAATCACACTCTCCCGTGAAGAGGCTGGCAATCCTTTCATCACAGTGTTACAAAGTAGGTACTTTTGGAAACATTTTTCTCACTTGACTACCTCAAAAAGCCCTCTCTAATTGATAAATCTGCCAAGTTCATCTCCAAACAGATACCATGATGCTTGCCTCAACATTTTGTTTTGGCATTTGAAGCCCTTGTTACTGACTTAAAAAAAGAAGGATATAGAAAATGGAAACAGCTTCAAGAGAATGTATGAACCTGATAAAACACCACCAGGGGAAATGAAAGTGAGAGAACAATAACTATTTTGTCCTTCATCACCTCATCATAACCTCAAGAGAAAAATGGAGGTGTTTATTTGAGAAACCATTCCCTGGGTATAATGTCCTTGACAAAGTGATGAGATTCAAAAAAGAAAGTAATTTCTAATCAGTTTCCCTCTTAATATTTAATTTTTCACTGAAGGCAACAGTTATCATTTTATAGGCTGTAAATTATGGGTACTAAATAAATGTTAGATGAAGGGGTGCATGAATGAAAAAAATAAATGAATTAATAGTTTTAAACCTACTTTGAGGTTGATTTCAAGAAATTTTCCAATAGAATATACAAATAGATGCAACTGGCAGCAGGTATAGCTCAATTGACTGGGTACCTGCTTCCCATGTACAAGGTCCCAGGTTCAATTCCTAATGCCTCCTTTAAAAAACGGACACAATCAACTTCTTTAAATAAAATGTATTTGAAAGAAATGAAAGGCAGAAGAGTAAATCAGGAAAGCTGGACCAATATGTGGGTTACATATTTCTGTTAATCCACTTTGTCCTCTACATGAAATGTGGCATAAAGACATCTGCTAATATTCAGGTTTCTGCTGGTGCCTGCATTATATTTTTAAATGAGAACCTAAAGCTGCATTCTAATGCATTACTTTCATTTACCAAAGTATGCATAGTTACATACTATTTCCACAGAAGCCTTTATTCAATCAATTTGAGAGCAGTAACTGAGTATCTCTAGCTCCACATAAATCTCTACCAGATCCTGTTGACTTTCACATTTCACCTCTGTGGCAATACATGACCTCCATGAAGGAAAATAAAATAGATACATAATTCAGTAGGAGATAGGGGAGGGGAAGAAAAAATCCCTATAGATAACTGGTAAAATGTATGCAATATGACTCCTTGTTGTTCATGTGAGACATGTCCTAGCAAATGTTGTCATGAACACCTTTAGCCTTTCTCTGTAAAAGTTAGCAGAACAGTTGCCAAGTTTGACAGAACTTTAAGGTCAAAAGTAGGAAAATCAATCAATCATTTGCTATTTTTAAAAAGGGAAGAGTAATGTATGTTTTCTGCTGGCATACAATGTGGTAGCTGATTGTTCCTTTTGAATCTGCTTGACACAGAGAAGAATTGGTTCAGATCATGGCTTCAGTGTATAGATAGAAGACACATCACAGATCCAGGAAAGAGGACTGGAATCTCCCAAAGCTGAGAATCAAAGATTTTCAGGGGAAAAATTGAATAGTGGAATTGAACTTGCATGGAGTCTGTTATAACTTAGTAGACATTCATATTTTTATTTTATTTTTTTTTAAGATTTTATTTATTTATTCATTTATCCCCCCCTTGCTGCTTATGCTCACTGGGTCAGCTAACCACGCCATGCGGGCGGGCTTTGCCTTCACCAGGAGGCCCCGGGAACCGAACCCGGGGCCTCCCATATGGTAAATGGGAGCCCTACTGATTGAGCCACAGCCGCTTCCCTACACATTCATTTTTGATCCTGGTAGCATAGTATAGAGGAAAGTGCATGGGCATGGGGTAGAGCTGCATTGCAGTCCTTGTGCAGTTATTTTCTAACAGTGGGACACTGGGAATGAATGTGGAGGCTCACTGAGGGTCAGTTCCCCTATCTGTAAGATCTACAAAGTGGGGCTCATATCTCCATCACAGATTTTTGTAAGGTTCGATGAAATTGTGATTTCAAAAGTACCCGGCAGAATAAGTAGGTATTCAGTAATTGTTATATCCTGACAGTCCTGATTACCTAGAATATGCTGAAGCAACAAACTACCCCAAATCTCAGTGGTTTATCACAACAGGAGTTAGTTTCTTTCTCATGCTCCATGTTGGCAGTCAGGGTTAGAGAGATGAGGATGAAGCTCCACCATTTGACACACTCTTTAGTCATCACAACAGAGTAAAGAAAAAGAGAATTGCAAAAGAGATGTATTAATATTTCAGTCCAGAAATGACTCACCTCACTTTGCTCCCATTTTATGAGTAAAATATAGGTGTCTGTCTCTGCCCAGCTGCAAAAAGGTCAGGAAAGATACAGAGGAAAATGGACTATATGGTGATCATTCTTTCTCTGCCACAGTTACATTTCTCCTACCAACAACTCCCATTAATGCTCTTCATCAAAATTTTAGATTGCCTAAAAGTAAAAAATAAAGACTGTTTAATCATTAATACACAGCATTTATCACTGCTATGTCCGTGCCTAAGACTCTGCCATCAAATAACCAATTTAACTAAATTATGTCACCATAATTTCAGCCAAAAATAAAGAAGTATCGACCTCCACACAGTGAACACACCTTCATTTTATCTAATATGGCAGCTCAATGGATAGTAAAAATCTAATTGCCATTAGGGATTTGAAATATAAAAATAGCCCTCAGGAATCCTTTACTGATTTTTTGGTGTTAGGAGGGTTGCAGGGACCCAGTATGGGAAGCTGTGGCTTCTTCACCCATCTCATGGGGGTGATGAGCTTCTCATGGCTCTTCACATCTGCAGCTATAAAATAAAGTAGCTGGACCAGCAATTCTCTAGGGATCTTTCAACCTCTAATACCAACATTCTATAGCCATTTTTATAGACAATTTCTGACTGGACTGTATAATGCTGATGGAATTTCTTCTGCTTTCCACCAAAAGTGTTGCACCCCATAGGAAACCAGAAGATTAATTGCCTGCTTCCTGCCAGATTCGCTCCTCTCTTCATATCTACTGCCGGTCAAGCAGAGAGCTTTTCAATGAAATGATATTCACAAGCTCCTTCAAAAATGCTGCTCAGTGCCACTGATAATAAATAAGACTTTCCTTTGAAACAACGTTTGTCTTTAATATATTTGAATTACCATGTTAAAGCTTTCTTTTTAGGACACTCTTCTCTATTTTAAATACAAATCCATGCTTTAAATCTTTTCTGATTATCATAAGAGGCAACCATTCAATTTGCCCCAGGAAGTTGGAATATGCATTTATTTAATCAACATTTCACAAGATTTTACTTAAGTTTCAGATCTCCTTTTGGCACAAGGGATACTGAAGTAAATAAGATAAGCCTTTTCCTCAAGGAGCACAGTGACTACTCTTGGGAAGACACGTTGGTGAAAATTAATTATAATACAGCATGATAAGTATAAAGATATGGGAAAGAGAAAAGTAATATGTGCTCTGCAAAAACAGGAAATTTTGAAATACACTAGAGCATAAGGGCAGTGGTTTGTGAATAGTTCTGAGTGAGGAAATATGTTTTGTTAATTAATTCACCATCATTCCATTCCACTATAACCAATCTTGTCACTGATACTTGGCCGTCTTTCATGAAGTACACGGGAATCTCTTAGTGAATAACCACCTCCCCCTTGAAATCACTAGAAAGCAGATACATGGGAGCTTCTGAATAAAATATATGCAACACAAGCTAATTTTCCAAAGCATAATTGAGAGATTCCTGGGGGCATTCCTCAACTTTCAAGTTGTCTTCTTTATTTTCTTTTTCTGATTTATTCATTTCTTTTCTCTATTTCACACTTCCTGATTTTACAAACTTCTTTCTTCATTCCATTACTCTTGCTTCATTCCATTTTCATAGACCCTCTTCTTCAAAAAATGAATTTCCTCTTAGTCTCTCCATGCATCTAAATCAAGAACTTCATTTTTCCCCTGATACTTCAAAGACTCATGAATGAAAGTAAGTAGGCATTTCTCTGCTTGCATCAATCTTTCTAGAGCACAAATTCAGTTATTAGGGAAGGGGCTATTGCACAAGACATGACACCCAGCCCTGTAATGTCAGTACAGGTGCCAGAAAGTTGCAGGCCAGGAGGAAAATGGTGTAATCTGTAATTCCACCTGGCCCATGAATTTCCAATGGCCTTGCTTATAGATTGTCAGAATTGTTCATTACATTTGTTGTGAAACCAAAGACTTAATATCTGTAATTTAGAGGGTTCAATAGGCAGTTAAATTGAGTGAAACTAGTTTTGAATGACTACTCTAGTTCCACAGAAATAGCCAGGATTGCAGTTCAGAAGAGCTACATTTTGAGGCAACACCAGGAATTTAAAATTATTTGTTGGCCCTTTAGAAAAGTCCTTTGCTATGCTAAGTTGAGAAACTTTTATCTCCTTTTTTTAAACCTGTTTTTTCTTATTTTAAAGCTACAGTGCTGACAAAAGGAAACATTTCTAATAAAGATAGATTATCAGCCACAACCACAGAACATTAAATGGTTCAACTTGAGCAAAGGTCAATTGTGTTTTCTGTGATTGTCTTTCACTCTTGGATCTGTGGTTATCCTAAAATGCATGCACATAGTGAAAATGTGTTTGCACTCAATGGTTTGTGCTCAAGTGTGACTGAAATTGTGGTAACATGGGACTTCTTACATGGAGGTCCTTATATGCTAGTCATTTATAAGCAATTCCTTAGATATTTTATTAATAATGAGGATATTTGTCTACTCCTGAAGTAAAAGAGATGTTTTCTGAACTCAAAATGTGGCCCCAAACAGCAGGTGGAAATGATGAACTGTGTCCTGGGGCTTGAAATGCAAAAGTGATGGAAACACCAGGGTGACTTCCCAGAACAAGAGTCATCCCAAGGAGGAAGCACATGAGGAGGTGGAGCCAGATAGATGCCTGTGTCTCAGAGGGTTTTCAGAGAGGCTCAGAGGAGCATTATTCCATCATACACAGAGGCGTCAGGATTTTTTTGAAAGTCTAGATACATGTTATCCACTAACTCTGGAAGGAATCTGACCTAGTGAGGCAAACTTGATAGTTCCCTACCCCAAATCCCTTTCTTCCCTTCTTCATCATAGATCTAACACTGGTTTTCTCCCAGGTGGCATCATGTCTGGATAAAAGAATACAAAATACTTTTAGCAACCTCTCTTACAGCTTGGGTGACAGGGCCACTGAGGTTTAAGTGTAGGTTAGCTGGGAAATTCTGGGAAAGTTTAGGTTTCCTGAAATTGATGCAACCCTTTTATCTTGTTACTCTCATCTTCCTTCCCAGAATGAGGACAAGAGGCTGGAGACAGAGCATTCCTTTTGTGATCAAAAGGCAATAAGGCAGGTGAAAGCCAGTAATAATGATGATAAGAGCAGAAAACTAGAAGGGGCCTGGGATATTAATTATCTTGTAGATTGTATTATGCAAGAAACATGGAAATTCAACAAGACTAATTTCACTGCAGAGAGCCTCCATTAGGTTTCAGATTCGAATGCCTCCTTGAGAATATTAAGAAAATTCAATTCCTGTGATACATTTCCAGCACATTAAGCAAATAAACAAGCAAATGAACAAACAAACAAAGCAAAATACACACTACCAAAA
Source organism: Tolypeutes matacus (assembly GCA_026826555.1). Classification (NCBI taxonomy): domain Eukaryota; kingdom Metazoa; phylum Chordata; class Mammalia; order Cingulata; family Chlamyphoridae; genus Tolypeutes; species Tolypeutes matacus. Next base: position 405,668 of record JAKSZT010053899.1, read on the forward strand.
CAGTTTAATATGTCAAAGTGTAACGAATCACTTTTCATAAGGGAAAAGATATGATAGTGTTTCACTTATTCTGATGTATTCGATTTTGACCAGATGTTGCAGTTTGTAAATAATAATGGGAATGATGAAACAAATTTTAAAATCCTGCCTTGCAGTGAATGCTTCCTTGCAATTATTTGAGGGTATTTTTATATTTTCTAAGCACTCATACAATTTTTCTTTTCCACTTTTTTCACTGATACATATAGTTTTAGGAATCATTTTCAGTTATTATCTGATTACTCAGTTTCATTGTATCCCAATCCATCACTTCCTACTTTGGTCTTCTTCAGTTTCAACACATTGTTCAAATCACTGGCCTAAAAGAACACAAGCAGAGTCATTTAAAAATGCTTTTCCTGAGCAAGACACTCTTCCCAAATTTTCCTGTATATTTTACAAGATATTCTGGACACCAGGATACAAACACATGAAAAATAAGTTGGTAATACACTGTGATAAATTCTCAAAGTATGATAATAGAGATGTCACATTTGAAAGAGAGACAGGTTGCTATGGTTGAGCAAGACTTTTCAATGAAAGGATATTTAAATGAGGCTTCTAAGAGTGAGAAGTAAGTGAATCCAACAGTTTTCTAGGCAGAAGGAAAGAGTGTCACCAATGAGAGGACATATGGCAGATGCAGAAGGGATTGCCACAAACTACCAATTTGGCTAGAGTGCAAGTTGAATGGAGGGGGGGAGTGGAGGAAGGTAGGAATGGCAAGTTGAACAGATTCTAACGACCTTGGATTGTAAACTTGGGAGGATGTACTCTGTCCTGTAAGAGGTGAGGAGCCTGTATATGTAGATGATTCCCTCTGATTTAGCATACACTTGTTTTACACTCTTGATTGCAGTAATTTTTTTTTGGAGGTACCAGGGCCAGGGTTTCAACCTGGGACATAGTATGTGGGAAGCTGGTGCTCAATTGAGCTACGCCAGTTCCTCAGTAATTTATTTAACCTAAAATGAACACAGTATGAGGGAGATCATCATCTAATCAAAACTGGGGAGTCCCCATGGGATCCAAATGCTTGAATACTTCCAGTATTCTTCAATAAATGGCAAGGCACACCAGATTAAATGTGTTTCTCTTAATTCTTGATGGTGTAGTCACTAAGAGAAATGAAATTGACTTTTCCTCAACACTTTTCAGTTTGGAATGATCTTTATAAACCATTTTTAATTAAATTTGCACAACCCCCAGTAAGCTCTATGAGGTAGGAATTATTTGTCTGCTAGTCTTATAGATTGAGCATCTTGCCTAGGTTTATGTAATGGCACAGAGACAGAGCTGCTACTCAAACACAGGCATTCCGAGGCAGAATTTTCTATTTGTTTTACTTCAATGTGCAATTCCTGCCATGAGTTGGAGTGGGGTGAGATGTTCAAAGCAACATTTGTCTGGATCAGTGATTCTCAATGATGACAACTGTGCAGATGGCCAGGGCTCTTTATATCAGGGATTCTCAAACATTATTATGCATTCACATCACCTGGAGATATTGTTAAAGAAGCTGTCAGCTGAGGGTGATGCCCCTGGCCAGTAGACCACAATTGAATGACAAGGCTCTAGGGCACTGTATCAAAATCTCTAATACCACTTTCTCATACTACACTTGTCTTCAGGGAACTGTGATGTTCATTGCTAACTGAGTATCATACATGCAAATAATGGAAGGAGTATTTTGCTTGCATACTTGTAATTATGGAAGCTAAAAAGAGCTTGAGAACTAAAGTCTGTCTGGTTGCTCTAGTGAGAACAGTCAAAACACCAATCAGAACTTCCTGTCTTATTTAATTTTTGCCTATCTTCTTCTCCCAAATGTATAACCCTTCCCAGCACTTCCCCAGTCTACTCATAAACTCCCATTCTGATCTGTATAATCTCCTAATGAAGCCTCATGTTCTAATCTATACAGATGACTTCTACTTAGATGATGTGCCATGAGATGTTCACTATCCATGTCTTTGCTCATGTAGTTTCTTCTACCTAGATCATCTTCAATGTTCATCTCTTAAGGAAACAAACATACTCTTCAAGGTTGCATGCCTTGGTTCTGGATCAATTGTGGTAACTGGGACTCAAAGGGATCACCAGAGTGACCCCAGCTTCAAATATTTTCTTTTCCCTTTATTCAATAAATAAGATTATACATATCATAATATGTCTTATAAATTGGGGTTTGGATATTTTTATGCTTTATGTCTTGAAAATATAGATAAATAATTCCAACATGGTTTAACTTCCTCTCAATCATCAATGCAGAAGACAGATTTTAGATATACTAGACAATGAATTTGAAAAATAGTCCTTTGTATGCTCAAGGAGGTAAATAAAAAACAGAGAATTAAATAAAATATACTAGGAAAAAAATGTATGAACAACGTGTGATTTTCAAAAAATATTACCTTTAAATAAGAATCAAACAAAAATACTTAAGTTGAAGGCTACAATAACCAAAATTTAAAATTCCTTAGATGATAGAAATAGCAGATAAAAGCTGGCAGAAGAAAGAATCAATGGTCTCAAAGACAAGAGATTTGAAATGATTAAGGGTGAGGAGAAGAAAGATAAAATAATTTTTAAAAAGATTGAAAAAAACTTAAAGATGTATGTACCAATATACACTTTATGGGAGTCCCAGAAGAGAAGAAAGAGAGAAGACAGGGCAAAAGGAATATTCAAGGATATTATGGCATATATGTTGAAAAAGTTGAATGAAAGTCATGAATATCTACATTCAAGAAGCCTATAGTTCTATCAATCTGTCACATGGGATCTAAGGCCCCACTCAGCTGGACACAGAGTGTGCATCACCGTGTGCAAATCCTCAAGATTGAAGAATGAACAAACATAAGAGGGAAATGCAACCATGGACTAAAGTAGGCATTATTATTCTAGTAATGGAAGAACTTGTAACACTAATAAAAAGATAGTAGTCACCAGAGGTACTGAGGGGACAGTGAGGGAAGAATAGGTGTAACTTGGGAAGTTTGGGAGACATTGGATTGTTCTGCTTGATAATGCGAGGATGGGTACAGGCCATTATACATGTTACCAAAACCTATAAAATTATACAGTGCAAAGTGTAAATCATAATGTAAATGATACAAGATGGTTAGCAATGTTTCAATAGTTTTTCATCAATTGTAAAAAATGTACCCCACTAATGAAAGATGTTGTTAATGGGGGAAAGTGAGAGAGGAAAACAGGGTGTGGTATATGGTGATATTTTTGATGTAACTTTTCTGTAATATAAAACTTCCTTAAAAATAAAGTTAACAAAGAAGCCTGTAGTGCCTTGAAATATGTACCAGAGGAAAACATGTATTTAAACTTAATCAGTTCCCATGGAAATGAACTCATTGCAAATAGAAACATCTGATGAGGTAACTTTGCATAAGGTATAGTCAAACAGAATTATGTTTTTTAAAAAAATCAGTTTTATTGACATATACCCACACACAATGCAATTCATCCAAAATACATAACAGCTGTCAGTGTAATAACAGAGATGCTTTTTTTTTTTTTTTTTTTGTAAATCCAGATTACCAGAGGCCTAAATAAGAAGTGTGAAAGTCAGGCAGAGAGAACTCATGGGACAGCCAAAAGCTGGAACTCAGTGGAACACAGAAAAGAAAATAGATGCCACTTGTGCAATTCTTTGTGATGGAAAAAAACAAGGTTGAAGGATGACTAACAGCCAGCATAAGAATGCCACAGTCTCCTAGAAGAAATCAATACCCTATTGATACCTCAATTTTGGACATTTCCTGGCCCCAAATTATGATCCAATAAATTCCTATTTTTTAAGCCAAAACATTGTATGGTGTGTATTTTAGCAGCTAAATGAACCCCAAACAATTTATCCACAAACAGGATAAAATCAAAGAGAAACACACCCAAATACACAGTAATCAAGTTGTGAATGTGATGTCCTTAGGAGTCCCAGTAAGTTTACAGATTGATTTTTCATCAGAAACTATGGAGGAAAAGTGGATGTATCTCAAGTGGTTGACCCATGTATGAGGTTCCAAGTTCAATCCGCAGTATCTCCTAAAACAAACAAACAAAAACCATGGAAGAAAGGAGCAGTGTGTGCAACAAATGTACATGGTGCTGAAAGAAAACAGTTGTGTACTGTGGTAGTTTGGAGCTATTCATCCCAGAAAACACATATTCTTAAACTTAATCCATTCCTGTGGGTGTGAACCTAATGTAAAATAGGACCTATTGATGAGGTTACTTTAGTTAAGGTGTGACCCACCTCAGTCAGGATGAGTCTTTATCATATTACTGCAGTCCTTTGAAAGAGGAATGAAACTCTAACAGAGAGAAATCCTAAGGAAGCAAAAGCTGCAGGTAAACAAAACCTTGAAGAGAAGGGAGAGACCAGGAGAGGTCTTCACGTGCATTTACACATGACAGAATAGCCCAAGACTAAGGATCACTGTAAGCCAGCCCCAGAATACCAGTTTTTAGGAAGAAAGCATTGCCTTGATGATACCTTGATTTGGACTTTTTTTATGAGCTAATAAATTCTGTTAGTTTAAAACAAATGGAAAATTCAAAATTACTTGGAAATTAAACACAATGCTCAAACAAACAATGGGACCAACAAGAAATCACAAGAGAAATAAAGAAAATCTTCAGGTTAATGAAATTGAAATCATTCCAAACCAAAATTTATGGCATGAGGAATTTATAAATCTAAATGTTACATTAAAAAATAAAGACCTCACATAAGAGATCTTATCTCACCAGTAGAGGATCTAGAAAATGAAGAGCAAACTAAACTCAATGGGAGCAGAGGGAAAGAAATACCAGAAATTACAGTTGTGATAAAAAAGGAATAAAAGAAAAACAATAGATAGAATCAATGAACCAAAAGTTGTTATTTAACAAGTTAAATAAAGAATAAAAGAGCGATGATGCAAATAATTAAATCAGAAATGAAAAGAGGAATATTACTACCAATGGCATGGAATTAAAGGAGTAATAAGAGAACAATATGAACAACTGAATGACAAAATTAGATAACTGATTGAAAGAGACTAATTCCTAGAAACACCTAAACATCTTCTCTGACTCAAGAAGAAAGTGGAGATCTCAACAGACAAATAAGAAATAAAGAGATTGAATTAGTAATCAAAAACCTTCCAACAGGGAAAATCCCAGGAGCACATGGGTGTGGAGTTAGTTGCTAAAAGGTTTATTGTAAGAACAAAAGTCCAGGCACAATAAAAACTTTCAGCAGATGACTGCTTTAATACTTACATAGTTCAAAAGGTCCAAAGGAGCAGAGCAAGAGATCTCATCATCCCATAAGGAGGTCAACTGCTCATATTAATGTTGGATGACATCTATACATACTCTACTACCTGTCAAAGAAAAGAGATGCCTGTATTGCTCAAGAGTGGGTATTTATACAACCTGGGGAGAAGGGACCTTCTGTTGAAAGTTCCTGTCCTGATAAGCAGATGGAATTGCTTCTTCTTGGTTTGTGGTTTAAGATGTGATCAAGCTATTCCTTCACTTGGGGCCATACCTTGGGATGGTGGGAGAGGGCCATTATAGTCCACTAGCCATGAGTAGCCTGATGTGGTCCCTTTGGAATTGGCACCTAAATGTCCTTTTTTGGCTCTGGCTTGTAGTTGACATCTCTCTTGGAAAATGGTTGATTGAGCCTCTTTAATGAGAGAGGTATTCCGTCTTCTTGGGCCTATAATTTCATGGTTTCAGAATTTCCATGGTCCATTTGGTGGTGGATCCACCAAGTAATAGAAGCAGCCATGGGAACTTCAGTTATTTCAAAGATGTCACTGAGGGTACATTCATAGTCCGAATCCTCCAGACAAGACTTATCCTCTACCTGTCTCCTGGGAGGAACTCCAGCCTTGTCAGATTAGAAAAACATCTCATTGCATAATTTTTCAGCCAGGTCATTCCAATGATGTTCATTGTGGCATGGGTCCTTCCCATGCACATTAACATGGGAAACATAGATGGTGCTTTTCCACTTCTCCAGTTGTTTCCAAAAGTCCTTATCTCAAAACAGGGATTTTTGATTCTCCAACTGCATTTTTCCACCAACCTGATCAGTCTGCAGGGGCATTGGCCAGGTTCCACAATTTAGTAAATGGATACATCATTGTGCTTGGGTCTGAGTGCTCCAGGGCAAGAGGACTGCTACAAAGGCAAGAGAACAGAAATTTCATATTGGCTGATCCATCAATGAGGAATCACTGAACATCTGGTGGGACTTCTTTAAGCCAGTGTCCCCAGGATGCCATTGAAGAGAGGGAAGTGCCCTCATCTTGTGTTGAAACAAGATCAATATGGATTTTTTTTTCACCATCCACTCATTCAAGGGTGTCATTCCCTTTAAATTTGAGAAAGGGTGATCCTGAATGCACGATTCAACTTATGGTACTCTATTTTTGGGCATTGCCTGGTCACCAAGCAGGATAAAGTCTGTTAGCCAGGACTTAAGGCATCATGGGGATTTCTGTCCTCAACAGGACCTGAGAGTTCTTGGTGATCCTTTTCATTTCTATCAAGTCCCAATAGCATGCAGAAGTTGTCCCTTGAAAGGGGAGTAATACTGGGCTGGTTCTGGGAACAGCTTTAATCAAATTTCTAGAAATCTGTGCATTCCTCTTTTTCCTTCCTTCTCCCACAAGGACTTGTTGGTCTGGGTCTGGGGTGGGAGAAACTTATAGCTCAAATGTAAATCCAGGCTCTAAAAGTAAAAAAGCCACTTTTATATCTTTCAGAGACTTCTCTTCTACCTGTCCCCAGTAGAAAATACCTTTCTTTTCATGTCACCTGATATAGGAATTCCAGGAGGATACCAAGAGGAGGCCATTATGCATATAGACCATCTAGCACTGTGCTTCTTTTTTGGAGGTGGGTGAATTTAGAGATTGTGATTTGTCCCATAATGAGACAGGGAACTGATGCTGGTCTCCAGCCCATATGCTACTGTTTTAAGATTTTCTAGGGAAACAAAACTCACAGGAGATATCTGTGAATAATATGAGATTTTATCAAATTGTCTTATGTAATCATGGGAATGCACAAGTCCAAATTCTGTATGGCAGTCTGCAAGCCATGAAGATCTTCAGTGAATTCCCCAGAAATGATGGCTGTCTGAAGTAAAAATAGAAATTCCCTCCCTGAATTTTGAAATAACTTCTCTTTTTAAGGCCTTCAACTGATTGAATGGGATGTCACTTATTACTGATGGCAGTCTCTTCAGTTGTATGTAGATGCCATCAGGCAACTATGCAATCAAATCACTGATGATTAATGTCTATGCAAGGCCCTTTTCTTACAATTAGCCCAGTGCTTGCTTGACTGAACAACTGGGCACCATTACCTGGCAAAGTTGATACATTAGCCTAACCATCACATTCCACCCTTCTCAACTTGCCAGCTATACACATCACATTAAACTATACTTAATCGTTATATTAAAACAACGTGTGTGTGTGAGTCTGTGTGTGTGTTTTCATAAATGCCTGGGTAAAGGGACTGACTAATACATATATATATATGTTTGCTAACAATATCAGAAACACACTAAATCCCTCCATAATAGGGTGCAGGTCTTTGGGTAATATTCACTCTTAAACTTGCAATCATTAAATACCACAACATGAAACTAATACAAATTATATCATATGATAAGGGGAAAGAATATGGAAGAAAACAAAGATATATATGTATATATACAAACATACTCATAACAATACAAGGAAGAAATATTCATGGCCACTGTAGTCCTCATTTCTGTAACTAGCCATGTAGTTGAAGTTCATATTTATCACTACTTTCTTCCAATATTATTTCATGTTTCCTTTACCCTCAGTAAGCTTCTCTGTTGACCATGGCTCGTTGACTAGTGGGGTGAACCAAATGTTCATTCCTGAAGATTCTGGGCCATTTTTAGTCCTGCTAGGATTAGGTTCTTGCAATTTACCACAGACTTTAATCACAGGACATGCTAGTGCTACAAAATGCCCTAGGAGATCTCCTGTATTCCAGGCAAATTCTTCTTTACTTCCTTTATGTAGTTGCAGTCCTAGTTCCCCTTGATTGTCAGGATCAATCTCCCAAGCCCATACAAGAATTCCCTTTATGCCAGTTGATTCAGAGGCATGAGAAGCCAGTGGCCAGGTGGCAGTCTTAACTTACAGTTCAATGGAATCACTGTTGTGTATCCTGGTGGAAGAACCTTTTGGAACTAAGACCTGTAGACTTCCAAGGACAAGAAGCAAAGTTCTCCTCATGGATAACTAACAAAAATGGTGCATAGTGCCCCTCCCAATTTCACCCCTTGTTTCCTGGACCCATGAATACTGACAATGGGAGATAGAGCAACATAGAATGGACACTGATTTAGAAAATACACACTCTCCTGTGAATCTTGCCCAAACCTTCTGAAATATTGTCACCTACATGGCACTGTAATTGAATCTTCAAAAGACCATTCCATGGTTCTATCAATCCAGTTGCTTTAGGATTATGGGGAACATAGTAAATCCAGTGAATTCCATGAACATGTGCACATTTCGACACATCATTTCCTGTGAAGTGGGTTTCTCGATCAGATGCAATGCCATGTGAAATATCATGGCAGTAGATAAGACATTTGATAATTCCACAGATTGTAGTTTGAAAGAAACATTGCATTCAGGAAAGGCAAACCCACATCTTGAGTATATATTTATTCCTTTTAGAAGAAATCACTGTCCTTTCCATGATGGAAGTTGTCAAATGTAATCAACCTGCCACCAGGCGGTAGGCTGATCAACTCGGGGAACAGTACCATATCTAGGGCTGTGTGTGGGTCTCTTCTGCTGGCAGATTGAGCACTCAGCATTGGCTCTAGCAAGATTGGACATAGTGAGGGGAAGTCTATGTTGCTGAGCCCACACATACCTGCCATCCCTACCACCATGGCCACATTGCTCATGAGTGGCTGGCGAAAGAGACTGACTAATATCCACTCAATGGGTCATCTTATCCACTTGATTATTAAAATCTTCTCCTACTGAAGTTATCCTCTGGTGAGCATTCACATGTGACACAAATAGTATCATGGTTTTGGCCTGCTCAGAAATGTCTAACCACATATCTCTTCCAAGGCTTTTTTGTCACCAATGTTTTTAAAACCTGTTCTATCTAAACCTCTGACCACACAACCAACCATTGGCAAAAGCCCATGAATTGAGGTACAAATACACCTCTGGTCAGTCCTCCTTCCAAGCAAAATTAACAACCAGTTGCACTACTTGAAGTTCTGCACACTTGAAGATTTCCGCTCATTTCTGTCCTTCAAGGATGTCCCAGAATGGGGCTGGAAAGCTGCTACTGTTCACTTTTTGACTGTCCCTTCATATTGTGCAGGACCATCTGTAAAGCAG
>JAKSZT010053899.1:455044-467096 GCA_026826555.1 Tolypeutes matacus
AAAGCTGGTTTTTAGAGAAGATCAATAACATCGACAAACTCTTAGCTAGATTAACAAAGAAAAAAAGAGGGAAGATCAAATACACAAAATAAGAATGAGAAAGGGAATATCATCACTGACCCAACAGAAATAAAAAATATAATAAAAGGATACTTTGAAAAAGTATTTGCCAACAAGAAGAATAATTTAGAGGAAATGGACAAATTTCTAGAAACACACAAGCAGCCTACATTGACAAAATAAGAAATTGATGAACTCAAAAGACCTTCACAAATAAAGAGATAGGATCAGCCATCCAAAACCTCCCCACTGGTATGTGATGACCGGGCAGCGGCCCCCGTTAGCCGCTTGGGCCCATGTGTCAGTGTGGGTGCTGAGGGCTTTTAGGAAACGGCAGCCTGGCTCTGAGACCGCAGACGATCATCTGACTGAGAACTCTGATCTCACGTCGGCAAGTCCCCAGAGCCATGTGGGAGATAAGCTGGTGTTTAGAGTCTGCACCTGTCTCAGCCACGCTGCACCTGCCTTCAGGTCCCATTGCTGCCTTCATGACCCCAGGGCGCACCTGCTCTGGAAGATGGCCAGAGGGGGCAGGGGCTTGAGGTCAGTGGTGCCAGGGAGCACGGCCAAGGGAGTCTGAGCATTTCGGTCAGAAGACGCTGTCAGAGGGTCTAGACTCTGGCGGAACTTTCCAGGCCTGCTCCCTGGGAGAGGGCTGTCCCTGTCCTCATGGGTAGATGCATGTGGCTACTTGCTTGCGGGTGCCCACACTGGTTCCTGGATAGCCTCTGCTGGCACCCCCCACAGCTGGCACTACCCTCCCTCTGTTTCCTGGAGTGTCCTCTTTTCCTCTTTTCCCTGCCCCAGGTGCCAGCTTGCTCCTAGGCCCTTCTGGCCATCTCCTGGCTCTCAGGGCCATCCACAATGTGGATGATGCCTAAATGGCGATCCCTAGCCAGACCTTCCCTCTGTCGTCAGCTCTGATATCTGGACGTCTTCCTGGTAGCTTCTTGTGGGTGTCTTAGGGGAATCGCAGGTTTTACTTGCCCTCCTGCACCTGGGACTTCTAAGCCCACCTGCCCTTCCCTGGCCCTTTCTTGGTGAACCACTTGTCTGTTTAGCTCCTGGTTTCCTGGCGTAGACTCCCCTCCTTTCCTCCCTTTTCCCTACTCACCCCTTTTGTCACCAGGTCCTGCTAGTTCTGCTCCTTCTCTCCTGGGTAGCAGTAGCTGGTAAATTGGCTTCTGGGACTCTCTTCTGCTCTGAGGCTCTGTGTTTTGGGGGCACTGTGCATCTTTAAAGCTCTTGTTCTCTGGCCTCTTGACCCACATCAAGAGCACAGAAGCACCATCCCTCCTGGCGCCACATGGGGTGCTGGACCATGCTGTTGCTTCATCCCAGTAAACTCAGGGTGTGTGTGTGGGTGCATCTGCCCTGACACCAGAGCAGGCCCCACAGGAGCCCGTCCTGGTTGTGCCGGCACAAGGCCTGGTGTGGCTGCATACCCCAGCCCCAGCGCCCTGCTGTCTCTAAGGTGCGTTCCCTTGTATCACGTGAGTTTTTGGATGTCTTTGACAGCAGTTCTGGTGTACAGAAAAGGCTTTCTAAAGATGACTTTAATTTTAAAAATTAAAATTTAAGTTATTAAAGTTGAAAAAAAAAACAAAAAACAAAAAAAACCTCCCCACTAAGAAAAGCCCAGGACCAGATGGTTTCACAGGTGAATTCTATCAAACATTCTGGAAAGAACTAACACCAATTCTGCTTGAACTCTTCCCAAAAATAGAAGTAGAAGAAACATTGCATAACTCATTCTATGATGCCAACATTATACTATTACCCAAATAAACAAAGATGCCAGAAGAAAGGAAAATTACAGACTATTCTCTCTAATGAACCTAGATGGCAAAATCCTCAACAAAATATTTGCTAATGGTATTCAACAACACATCAAACAAATTATACACCATGACCAAGTGTCTTTCATCCCAGGTATACAAGGATGTTTCAATATAAGAAAATCAATCAATGTAATACACTACATAAACCGATTGAAAGATAAAAATCACATAATCATCTCTATAGACGTACAAAATGCATTTGACAAAGTACAGCACGCTTTCCTGATAAAAAAGACTGCAAAAGACAAGAATAGAAAGAAACTTTCTGCACATGATAAAGGGTATATATGAAAAACTCACAACTAACATCATATACAATGGTGAAATCCTAAAATTTTCCAAGTTTGGGAAAAAGAAAAGGATGCCCACTATCATTGCTCCTATTTAACATTGTGTTAGAAGTACTTGCTCGAGCACTTTGGGAAGAAAAAGATATAAAAACATCCTAAGTGAAAAGGAAGAAGTAAAAATTTCACTCTTTGCAGATGGCATGATCCTATACATAGAAAGCCCTGAGAAATCTACAAGAAATTTCTAGAATTTATAAATGAGATCAGTAAAGTCACAGGTTATAAGATCACTGCAAAATCATCATTCCTGTACACCAATAATGAGCAAGCTGAGGAAGAAATCAAGAAAAATATACATTTACAATAGTAATTTAAAAAATCAAATACCTAGGAAAAATCTTGACTAAAGTTGTAAATGACTTATACATAGAAAAATACACAACACTCTTAAAGGAAATCAAAGAAGAATTAAATAAATGGAAGAACGTTCCCTGTTCATGGAAAGGCAGACTAAACATTATTAAAATGTCTATCCTACCCAAACTAATCTAGAGATTTAATGCAATTCCAATAAAAATCAACACATCATTTTTTAATGAATTGGAAAAACTATGAAATTTATTTGGAAGGGCAAGTGGCCTCAAATAGCCAAAGACATATTGAAAAAGTAAAATAAAATTAGAGGAATCTCTACTTAACTTTAAAATATAATACAAAGCTACGGTGGTCAAAAGTGCATGGCATTGGCACAAGGATAGACACACAGACCAATGGAACCAGATTGAGAATTTTGATACAGGTCCTCACATAAGAGAGTTGGGAGGTCATCCCAGAGGTAACTCTTACGCACACCTCAGTAGGAGCTCATAGAACATCTAAGTGCCTATCACCCCACACAGAGGGGCTCTTGAGAGCTCTGGAGAAACCCAGGTCCTATATAATGGGGGATAGTCCCAGAGACTGACACCTTATCAGTGGGCTCTATTTTGGAACCTGTGCTCCTGAGAGTGACAGAATTGGACTCAAATAAGTCCTCCCTGTACATGGTTCATCAGTCCCTTCTATTCAAACCTATATGTGATGCTGGAGTTTTTAGGTATACTTCCAGAGACTGGAGCCTCTGGCCTACCTATGTGCCAGGTGTGCGTGGAATCTCGGTGGAGCTGCAACTCCTACCCTACAGCTCAATGGACTCATCCAAGTCACCTGGCAAGGAGACAATGAGGGGCAACGGCCATCCCAGGGATTGGAGAGTGCCTGCATCTGCAGGCAGGATCATCCCACCCACCATATACATGGGATATAAGCCCTCTCTTGCTTAGAGGTGGAGTGGACATCACCATCTCAGTCCCCTCAGGATTGGGGGAAGAACTATGGACGAGAGTGGCCTTGATGGTATTCTGTTGTACACATATGGTGATTCTAGCAATGGAAGAAATTATAACAATGAGGTGGAGTCAGTGGCCACTTGACACTTTTGGGGCAGGGAGGGGATGTGCAGTTGAAATACAGGGGCTTCTTTGGGATTTGGAGGTTGTCCTGGTACCGTTGTGGCAACGGATGTAGACCATTTTAAATCAGCACACACCACTCAGAACTGTGTGGGAGAGAGTGTGGTCTATGATGTGAACTGTGGTCTATGGTTGGTGGCAAGGCCCCAGGATGTGTAAGTCCATTGAGGGTGGCGGGCCACACTTGTGGGAGATGTTTGTGTGGGATGTGGTGGGAGGTGTGGGAGGTGGGCAACATGGGAATCCCAGTGGGTTCCGTGTAATATTTTAGGTAATCTAAGCACCTCTTAAAATATATTTGTATATATATAAATAACAGTTTTGTAAGCAAATGCACATATATGCATATAAATTTATATATCATTTTACAAATATTGGTATGTATTGTGAAAATTTTGATTTTTACCCACATAAAAAATAAATAATTTTTTAAAAAAATCTCTTATTGAACAAATAACTTGCTGGGCTAAAATTACATAATGTAATCAGAAGCAGAGTCTTGGATCATTTCAGGGGAAAGAGTGCATCAAGTGACCAACCACATCAAAATGAAATTTTTGATCAAAATCAGTTCTACAGTAAGGCATAGGGAACATACAAGCCAATGTTACGATTAAATCCAAGAGACAGAAATGTAGCTCGAGTTTGGATGAAGAACATTCGGCTTTATTTGACTGGCTCTGTATTTAACTGTTTTTTAATCTCATCTTGACATTCTTAGCAATTATTGTAGTATTGTACTTTGAAGAAAGGAATAGACACAGTGAACATCTCAGGTAGGTCATAATTATCTATTGCCAAATATTTAACTAAGACAAGACCCATCTTACTACTCTTTCTTAACAAAGAATGTGACAGAGGTCAATATTCTCTAAGCTCCAAATTGCAAAAGATCACTTCAAACACCTAAAAGCAAGAATGAATATTGTCAGGTGAATAGTTCCACAGGTATTTCAGTAGTTATTTTTATTCAAGGATTTTCAATAATCTTTTGTTTTTTATTATTAAAAAAAAGCATACCTGTAAAGTGGGCAAATACTAAAGATACTTTTCATGAATTATCAAAGGGAACACTCTGGCTTAACCAAAATTGTCTTGAATTAATAAAATATTGCTAGCACACAAGAAGATGCCTTGTTTCTCTGCCAATGATTATATCTTCATTCTGAAGAGTAACCTTTATTCTGACTTCAAAGGACATGGATAACATTTGCCTGTGTTTCCACCATTTATTGTAATTGAAGTGGAACACTTTTTCATTTGATAACTGCTCATTTGTATAATCTATATTTTGAAGTGTCTCTTAAAGTCCTTTGCCATTTTTCAAATGAGTCTTTTTAAAGCAACTTTGCTGAGATAAAATTGGCATAAAATAAACTTTACATTTTTAAATAAATTATTTTAAATTCTTGACATGTATACACATAAGAATCAGGATACTAGATATATTTGTCACCACTACCAATTGTTCTCATTCTACTGTGTTTCTTCCTTCTGCCTTTCCCAGCCACAATTCCCACCCCTAATTCTCCAGGAAAACCTGATTTATTTTCTGCCACAGTGCATTTGTTATATTTTCTGAAATTTCTATAAATGGGATCCAAAACATTTATGTTTATCTGCCTTCTTTCACTCAGTGTATTCCCTTTGAGATTTATCCATGTTGCTGTATATATCACCATTCCATAACCTTTTATTGCTATAACATTCCATTGTAGGGGTATGCCACAATTTGTATACCCATTTACCTGTTGATGGATATTTGGGTTGTTTCCAGTTTTGATCTATTACAAATAAAGCTACTATGAATATTCATGTATTATTCTTTGCATGGACATATGATTTCAATTCTCTTGGATTATTATCTAGTGTGACATTGGTGGGTCATTTGGTAGGTTTAACATTTTAAGAAACTGCTAAACTGTTTTTCAAAGTGGTCATTATTTTACAGGTGGGAACACCAGCAGTGTGTGAGATTTCCAAATGTTCTACATTTTTATCAATATTTGTTATATTCAGGCTTTTTAGTTTTAGATTTTCTAATGGAAGGCAATGCTTATCTCATCATGGTTTCAATCTGCATCTCCCTAATGACTTTTCATATGCTTAGTGATATTCAGATATCTTCTTTGGAGATACTCTTTTTTGGTCACAATTATTTGATATATTATTATTGCATTTTAACAGTTCTATAAATATGCTGGATACAAGTCATTTATCATATATGTGAGTTGCAAATATTTTCTTCTTGTCTGTGATTTATCTTCTCATTCTCTTATCTGTGCCATTCAAAGAACAGACGTTCTAAAGCCTGATGAAGTCTAGTTTATCTTTTTTTTTTTCATAGTTCAAGTTTTAGGTTTTGTATTTAATAATTTATTTTCTAACCTAGCATCTGAAAATTTTTCTCCTATATTTTTTAAGCAAGTTTTAAAAATTTAAATTCCCATTTTAAATTTATGATTCATTGTAAGTAGTTTTTTAAATATAATGCACAGTGATAAGGATTGAATCATGTCAACTACAAAAAGCATATTCAGGTCCCAAAATGGATGTGAATCCATTTTTAAGTCGGACCTCTTAGGACGCTATTAGTTAAGGATTTGCCCAAAGTGAATGAGGTTTTACTCAATGGCTAGGATGGTTGAGGACTTTATAAACAAAGGAAATTGGCTACAAAAGGAGAAAACCACAGGGAACAGCCAGAAGCTGTAAGTCAGTGGAACCCAAAAGAGAAAGAAGATGCTGCTCTGTGCATTGCAATCTAATGGAATAACCAAGGAACCCCAAAGAAAGCCTGCCAGCCAGAAGATACTGTCCCCAGAACCCTTCAGTCTCTGAAAGCTTGAGCCAATAAAATCATGTTTTTAAGCCATTGCACTGAGTTCCTTTTTTTTTTTTTTTTTTTTTTTTTTTTGCATATGGGTATAAAATTGTAAGAGCACCATTTTTGGAAAAGTCATATCTTAACTAAATTTTCATTGTACTTACCTTTTTTTTTTTACATTCCCACATAAAGGTTTGGGTCTATTTCTAGAATTTTGTTCTACTCCATTTATCTATTTGTCTATCTCCATGCCAATCAATACTATAATGTATTGATTACCTTAGTTTATAATTAGCCTTGAAATCAGATAATGTTATTCCTGCAAATTTGTTCTATTATAATACTGTTTTTGTTCATTGTATATATCTTGGTGTTTCATATGCATTTTAGAAACAGCATATCAAATTTCTACAAAACAGCCTCCTGATTTTTTTATTGAAATTGTGTTGAATCTATATGTCAACTTGGGGATAACTGATAGAGTGCTATGATTAATGAACAAAGTATATATTGCAATTTATTTATGTCATCTTTTAAAATATCATTTAGCAATACCTTGTGGGATTTAGTCTGGTAAATATTTTATCAAATGTGTCTTTATGTGTTTCATAATTTGTTGGTATTATAATGGTATTTTTTAATATTTCATTTTCTAATTATTCATTTCTATCATATAGAAATACATTTGACATTTTGATACTGAACTTCTGTCCTCAAATTTTGCTAAACTCCTATATTAATTCTAGATTTTTAAATATATTTTGTAGGAATTTCTACACAGATAATCATAACATCTGCAAATGAAGAGATTTATTCTTCCTTTCTTGTCTGGATGCCTTTTATTTCTTTTGCTTTCCCTGTTGCAATGGCTAGAAATTTCAGTAAACATTTTAATCGATGTGGGAAGAGTAGATATCTGTGAGTTATCCTAATCTTGGGGGGAAACATTCAGTTTTTACTATTTGATTTAAAAAAATAGGTGAAAGTGTTTTTGAAGATTCCCATAATACTAAGATATCATTGTTAGGAATGATTTTGGATTTTTGAGATTTTTGTTTCTGAATCTTTGGAAAAGGTCATAAAGTACTTATTTTTAGTCTGGTAAATATATTGTGTACTTTTGGGATAACCCACACTTACTCATAATGTATTATCCTTTATTTATACTTATTTTTTTTATATATTTCTACATATTAGGATTCAATATATTAAAATATTGTTGAGAAAATTCTCATCTATATTAATGAAGATAATCTGTATTCTTATTTGTATAGGCATACTTCAGAAATATTGTGGGGTTGGATCCAAACTACCACAATAAAGCAAATATCACAATAAAGAGAATCCCATGAATTTTTTGGTTTCCCAGTGCATATAAAAGTTATATTTACACTATAATGCAGTCTACTGCAATAGCATTATGTCTAAACACAACACACATACCTTTATTAAAAATACTTTTTTGCTAAAAGAGTGCTAATCATTTTCTAAGCCTTCAGTGAGTCATCTTTTTATTGGTGGAGGTTCTTGCCTGGATGTTGATGGCTGTTGACTGATCGGGGTGTTGGTACTGAAAGCTGAGATGGCTGTAGAAATTTCTTAAAATAAGTCAACAATAAAATTTGCCACATCAATTGACTCTTCCTTTCATGAATAATTTCTCTGTTTGATAGCATTTTACCCACAGTAGAATTTCTTTCAAAATTGGGGTCACTCCTCTCACAAAGCTGCTGCTTTATCAACAAAGTTGATATCATATTCTAAATCCTTTGTTGTCATTTCAACAATGTTCACAATGTTTTCACCAGGAATAGATTCCATCCCAAAACACCACGTTCTTTGATCATTTATAAGAAGCATCCCCTCAGATATTCAAATTTTATCATTAGAGCACAGCAATGCAGTCACATGTTCAGGCTTCACTTCTAATTCTATTTCTCTTGCTATTTCTACCACATATGCAGTTACTTCTTCCACTTAAGTCTTGAATCCCTCAAAGTCATCCATGAAGGTTGGAATTAACTTCTTCCAAATTCCTCTTCATGTTGATATTTTAACCTCTTCCCATGAATCAAGAATGTTCTTAATGGCATCTAGAATAGTGAATCCTTTCCAAAAAGTTTTTTACTTACTTTTCCCAGATTCATTAGAGAACTATCTATGGTAGCTAGAGCCTTATGAAAAATGTTTCTTAAATAATGAGACTTGAAATTTGAATTGATCCATGGGCTGCAAAGTGGGTGTTGTGTTAGCAGGCATGAAAACAATATTCATTCATTGTACATCTCCAAAAATACTCTTGGGTGACCACAGTAAAAATATTTGAAAGGAATCTTTTATTCTGAGCAGCTGGTCTCAACTATGGGCTTCAAATATTCAGTAAACCATGTTGTAAACAGATGTGCTGTCCTCCAGGCTTTGTTGTTTCATTTATAGAGCACAGGCAGAGAAGATTTAACATAAATCTTAAGGGCCCTTCGTTTTCAGAACGCTAAATGAGCATTGACTTCTAATTTAAGTCAATAGCTGCATTAGCCCCTAACAGGATAGTCAGCATGTCTTTTTTTTTTTTTATTTTTAATTTTAAAAGTTGTTCAGATTACATAAATATTACACAAAAATTATAGGGATTCCCATGTTCCCCACCTCCCAAACCTCCCACAGCCTCCCACATAAACATCTTTAAATGCTGTGGTTCATCACCTGCAATGGATATACACATCCTGGGGCTTTGCCACTAAGCATGGACCAGTTCATATTGTAGACCACACTCTCTCCCACACCGTTCTGCATGTTATCTGCTGATGTAAAATGGCCTATATCTGTCGTTTTAATGTCACTCAGGATAATTCCCAAGTCCCGAAAAAGCCCCTGTATTACAACTGATTTTCCCTATCCCTGCCCCAAAAGTGTCCATGGCCACTGGCTCCACATCAGTGTTGTAATTTCTTCCAATGCTAGACTCACAATATGTCTACAACAGAATACCAGTAAGTCCACTCTAGTCCATAGCTCCTCCCCCAATCATGAGGAGTCTGGGATGGTGATGTCCATTCCATCTCCAAGTGAGAGGGGGCTTATATCCCATGGATAAGATGGATGGGATTATCCTGCTTGCAGTTGCAGACTCTCTCCATTCCCTGGGATGGCTGTTGCCCATCAACATCTCCCTGCCAGGTGTCTTGGGTGAGTCCATTGAGCTGTAGAGTAAGAGTTGCAGCTCCACTGAGATTTCAGGCACAACTGGCACATGGGCAGGCCAAAGGCTCCAGTCTTTGGAAGTACACATAAAAACTCCAGCACCACATATAGGTTTGAATAGAAGGGACTGATGGACCATGTGCAGGGAGGACTTATTTGAGTCCAACTCTGTCACTTTCAGGAGCGCAGATTCAAAAATATAGCCCACTGAATAGGCATCAATCTCTGGAGCTATCCCCCCTTATATAGGACCTGGGTGTCTCCAGAGCCCCTCTGTGTGGGGTGATATCCACTTTAGTGTTCTATGAGATCCTACTGCGGTGTGTGTGTTACCTCTGGGATGACCTCCGGACTCTCTTTGAAGTCTCTTAGCCATATAAACTCATTTGTCTTTACCTTTCCCCCCTTTTATTCAAGGTCTTTTTCCAGTCGTATTGGCAGTTGGCACTTGGTATTAATCCCTCGTTGCCAGGGAGGTTCCAGGTATTGACATCCTCTGGAGTCATGTCCCGTGCTGGGGTGAAGGTAATGCATTCATTGCTGGGTTTGGCTTAGAGAGAGGCCACATTTGAGCAACAAGGAGGCTCTCAGGCAGCAACCTTAGGAACCTCAAAACAATAGGCTAAGTTTCAATTTCAAGAGCAAAGATGCGTAAGGCTAGTCATCAATCACAAGGACCCATCAGTGGACCATCCTCCTTAGCCAGAATGTCCCTACACTTGGGGGACTGTTGCTGCTCCCATGGAGAATGTGGCAGAGCTCTCCAGGCTGGAAATTCAGTATTCTCTCATTTATTGAGTATTCTCCACCCACTGTGACCATGACCCACCCCTTGATCCTTTGAACAAATTTATATATCTTTTATGTATATTCAGGTGAACTTCCTCCTATGAAACCCCCATCCCTGACACCCTGCAACAATGATCCTCTCCCATCCCCTTTGTAACCCTTCTGTGATCCAAACTTTCCTTAAAGATGAAGCCCATATAATAGCCAAATACAATTAATAGGAAAATGAAATAATAATGATAAGTTTAAATGTAAGAGATAAAATAAATGAAAAAAAAATTTTAAAACCACTAAAAATAAAATTAAATTAAAGGATTGGGATATTTTTTAAAAATGGGAAAAAACAAAAAATTAAAAAAAAAATTTTGGGGGGACATTTTTCCTTTTATCACTGCATTATCAGGTGTCCAGTCTATACTGTGGTACCTTCTCCCTTTCACTCCTCAGTGTTTCCTATTTTCATTTAATTTTCAAAGAAATTTTAGGTTACAGCAATGTCACACACAGAATACTAGAGACTCTCATATACCCAACCTCCTCCCCCTTTCCTCTCCCCATATTAAAACCTTCTTGTATGTGGATAGTAGCATTCTTATAACTGTTATATAGATCGTGAAACATAGCTACTAAACATTGTCAATGGTTTACAATATGGTTTACATTTTAGACTATACAATTTAATAATTTTGTATGATATTTACCATGTCCTGTGTCCATCACTGTAAGTCATCCACAAGGACATAATCTATGGTAAGTTGATAGAACATAGTTGCATATTGAATGGATAGGACAAGTGGGTAATGATATTACTGGGTTTGGTGGTGCAGGGTCACCAGGTGCGTAGATTAGGAAGGGCAGGTTAGAATAACCAGCATACTGGGGGGAGAGATGGGAGAGAGACCAGGTGAACATGGGATTTGTGGGTATGAGGCTGAAAGTGCTGGGGTGGGAATGCTCTTATGGCATCATATCTTTTCAAACTTTGAATCCAGGTATTGACTTCTCTCTAGCTATGAAAAGTCCCAGAGGGCATTATCTTCCAAAACAAGGCTGTTTCATCTACATTGAAAATCTGTTGGTTAGTGTATCCACCTTCATCCATTATCTTAGTTAGATCTTCTGGATAATTTACTGCAGTTTCTACATTATCATTTGATACTTCAGCTTGAACATTTTTGTTATGGACGTAATTTCTTTTCTTAAATCCCATGAACTAACCTGCTAGCTTCAAACGTTTCTTCTGCAGCTTTTTCAGTCTTCATAGCATTGAAGAGAGTTATGGCCTTGCTTTGGATTAGGCTTTGGCATAAGGGAATGTTTTGGCTGGTTTGATCTTCTATCCAGTCTGGAGAAACTTTCTTCATATCAACAAGAATACTGGTTTGCTTTCTTAACATTTGTGTGTTCACCACAGTAGCACTTTTAATTTCCTTCAAGAACTTTTCCTTTGCATTCACAGCTTGGCTAACTCTTTGGTGCAAGAAGCCTCGATTTTTGCCTATCTTGGTTTTCAAACTGCCTTCTTTGCTAAGC
>JAKSZT010053899.1:472349-483328 GCA_026826555.1 Tolypeutes matacus
GTGCAGAGTTGCTTTAGCATTTCAAAATAAATCTGTTGTGTATGGGAATTTCTGACCCCAAACATGGAAATGTGAGTATGGTTTCTGAAAATTAGTTGTGATCTATGTCTGCCTTTGATCTTGCAGTACATATTTGAACATGGGGAAATTCTTTAGTTTATTCAACTAGACAGAAATCTCTAATGATTTCTGGTAAGCTATTACCATTTTGGCTTTCTCAAGAATTCAGACATGTTCACAAATCACCTAATTCAGTCTTCTAATTAGGAAAAGTATACTATTTCCATTGTATTTATAGAAAAGCTGAATCCCATTCTATCATTAATTGATTGATCAGGGATTGCTTCATAAACATGCAAACTCTGCACACCCACAGGGACTTGTGCTTGGTATACTTCTCTGTTATTGCACTCTTGAAATATGCAGCAATTTTTTAACAAAGAGCTCTGTGTGTTTATTTTTCACTGGGTCCCACAATTATGTAGCTAGCCCTGACTTTAGTCTGTAGAAGACTGTTGTTTACTGCTCAGGTAATGTTGCAGAGAATCAGAGTTCAGGTAAGGTCTCCACATAAGAAGGATGTGTACCATATGTCCAGTTCCAGGGTGGACTGACTCTTGGGTGTTGACTGAATATGCAGGTCCTGGGAAGATTGTGCCACACACTTTGGAGGAATGCCTCTTGGGACTAAATGTGCCTCGGGGTGGGTGTACTGCCTCTTTGGAATACTGATTTCTAGATGCTGATTAAATGGACCATGCTGGCTCAGAAGCACAAATCTGTACCTCTCTAAACTTGATGATCTCAAACACAGACCTTATTCCCTATCTATTATTTTACTTGTAGCACTGAATATAATAAAAGTTTTTAAGTGAAATTCAGTTTGAATTTTTTTTTTCCTTTCTGGTACATTTTGCCTAAAGACACAAATGTTGGTAACATAGAAAAAAAAGATGCTTAGTATTTCTGAGTCAGAAATGTGGAACATGTAAAAGATCATCATTAGGTAGAACTACCAATCCATTTCTTGGGCCTGAATGGTTATTTATTTATTTTATTTTATTTTATTTTATTATTTTATTTTATTTTATTTTTGAAGTACGGGGGTTAGGGATTGAAACCAGGGCCTCATATGTGGGAAGCTGGCACTCAACCACTGAGCCACATCAGCTCCCCTGCATGATTTTTTCATTTGTTTGCTTGTTGTTTGTTTTTTGGTTTTTAGGAGGCACCAGGAACTGAAACAGGACCTCCCATGTGGGAAGCAGGGGCTCAACTGCTTGAGCCACATCCTGTACACATCCTGTAATACATCCGCTCTCCTGTATTAATTTTACAGTCAATGAAAAAATACAACAATCAGATTCCTCTATTCCACAATTAAATGTGATGATATAAAAAAATCACTTTATCTAAAGGTGGAAATTATTGGAGAAGCACACACTCTCAAACTGTAGACAGGAGTTTAAATTAGTACAACTTCTCTAGAGAGTAAATGACCACATTTATAAATAGCTTTAAAAATATACATATACATTTTGAAAAATTCCATTACCAGAATATTTTCATAAATATAATACAAAGGAAACATGTTGATTTTGAATGTCCACTGTGTTTATTACATCACTACTAAATAAGTGATTAATTGAAAACAATAAAATGTTGCCGTATAATTAAATTTTATCTGTGGGATGAAAGTCTATGTAACATTATGAATTATGTTGTAGATGATTCTGAACTCATCAACATAGATGTCCATGATTTATAATTAAGAAAAACACATGCTACAAATAGGCTACAAAAATGTAATTTCCCAAATACATGCACATATACAGAAATGTATGTGCACATATATATGTATATACACATATATAAAGTTTTTTTAATAGATCTGGCTCATAATTAGTACTCAGTAATTATCCCTCCAAAAAATCTGTTGTTGTTGTTTTTTTCTCATTATTTTTTGGTGTATGGGTGTTTTGTTACTTTTTGTTTATTTTTAAAACTCTCAACAATGAACATGTTTTCCTTTTGTAAACTTTCAAGTGAAAATTTAGATTATTTTAAACTTTTGAGTGGTTCATTAAATTCATCCTTAATTCAATTATTACTAGGTCAAATTGAGCAATAGTTTCTTCTACAGGGATGCAAAATTGAGCAAATTGATAAAAATGCCATTGATTACAAGAAGCGTATAATGCTGTACAACTATAGTGGAGATATTAGATGAATAAATGGCTGCATTGACATCTCTAGTCACTAGAATAAGTGTTGCTGAAACTTTGAGAAAGGGCCTGAAGTTTGAAAAATCACACTTTGGAGGAATGTCATGATTTAGTACATACAAAATACAAGAGAAATCTGTAGAGATGAAGCAAAGGATTTAAACAGCAATGACAACTTGGTCTCAGAGCAAAACACATTACAATTGAAGAGAAAACTGAGAAATGAGATAGATTCTTGAATATTGTAATTATCCCTGCTGGCTTTTAAGAAAACACTTTTTTGTCTTTCACAAGATCAGGGAATATCTAAGAGGTAAGGATTTAGAAATAATTCAAGAAAAGAGTGGCATCAAGCAACTTTAATAGAAGCAAAGTCCCAAATAGTTGACCCAAACATGTTGAAAGATGGGAAGGAAACATAAATTGGGAGATGCTGAAAATACAATGAGAGAGGGAATAAACAGCAAAGGATTCTCCCAGAGGAGACTAAAGAAAAAAAAGAGCACAGCTGGATAGTGTGGGCCATGATTAGGATGAAGAGTAATTTGTGGAGAGAAAAGCAGTAAAGGGATGGAGAATAACATATGCATAGATTTTTAAATATGTAAGTCAGAGACATAAGATTTAGTAATTGTTGTGATATAAAGAGTGAGATTTTGAAGGAATTAAAAGCGGTTCTATTTCTCTTTTAGGCATCAGGACAGACCAGATGTTAAGAAATAGATCGGAGGAAAAAGAGAATGTTTAGTGATAAATAATGTGTTTTATGTTGGACACATTGAGTTGTTTTTGATATGCCTTTGATATATCCAGGTGAAAATTTTTAGCAGAGATGGATTTATTAATCAGAAATATAGGGTTGAGATATGTGCTGCATGTGTATATTTGGGAATTATTATCATGATTCTTTAGAGCCTAATGTTAAATAAGATAAAAAGAGTGCTGAGTGAAAAAGGCAGTTGACCAAGGATTGAAGCAAGGGACCATGTTAGAGTAACCAGAAGAGGATCCCATAATGGAACCCTTCATAGAAGCATCAAAAAGGGATGTGAATCATTGCATAACCTATAAACCAATGAGCTAGAGAGCTTTAAGAAGAAACTATACCCATAATACGAGCAGAATGAGCCATCAGTGATGATAACATGAGAACAGAAAATCACAGGATGGCAGCATGTGTCTTGGAGGGAAGAGTATTGAGTAAATCACAGTAATGACTGCTCCTGGTTCCAGATGGGCTGGAGAGGAAAAAGAATATAGACCAATGATGATAATGTGGAAAAAGCAAAATGGAAATGATCAAGGGACTAAGTATTACTATGAATACAAAGAGAAGATACAGTAGAAATGAGGGAGCAGGTGAAGTGAAAAAAATTTTTTTTCAGAGGAAAGATTTTCCAAACAATTTCTCAAATGTAGATCATATATATATAAATAAATAATATCAAATGTACAATTAATAATAATATAATTAATATATGGCGATTACCTGGTTTTCCTCTTAATATCTATATCTGATTTTTCTTTCTTATGTTATTTTATCACATTTTTCTCTTATAAATAATGCTCCTCAAGATTTCTTTCTTGCCCTTATGCATCATCATTTTTATAACTTCTATGTAGATGTTAATTTTGTAGAAGATAATGGGAAGATTGGGAACGTTTACATAAAAAAGGCAAGCTCTTTCTTGAGAATAGGAATATCTGTGGATGTTTAGAGGAAAGACAAATTAATTTAAAGGAGATGGTAAGGTAAAGGCTCATTGGAGAGGTGACTTGACTGAGCTCTTAAAATTGTTAGGATTTGGGGATGCATAGATGATTGTAAGTAGCAGATTGGGCTGAGGAAACTGCATTAAGTGATACATGGAGGCACTAGAGATGTGGTCTCTGCAAATGTCAGTAATTTGAAAGTTTCTAAATCAAAGTTATGATCATTAAAAATAAGCCCTTCCTCAAATTTAAAAACTTTTGCACCTCAAACGAGTTTGTCAAGAAAGTGAAAAGGCAGCCCACTCAATGGGAGAATATATTTGGTAACTATATATCTGATAGGGGCCTAATATCCAGCATATATAAGGAAATCCTACACCTCAAAAATGAAAAGACAAACAACCCATTTAAAAACTGGGCTAGTGATTTGAACAGACACTTCTCCAAAGAAGAAATATAGACGTTAAAAAGCACATGAAAAGATGCTCAACATCACTATCTATTAGGGAAGTGCAAATAAAAATTACAGTGAGTTATCATCTTACACCCATTAGACTGGTAGCTATTAAAAAGCCTGAAGACTACAAGTTTTGGAGAGCTTGTAGAAGAATGGGAACCCTTATCCACTGCTGGTGGGAATGTAGAATGGTGCAGCCATTGTGGACGACAGTTTGGTGGTTCCTCAGGAAGCTATTTATAGAACTGCCATATGATCCTGCAATCCCACTGCTGGGTATATACCCAGAAGAATTGAAAGCAGGGACGTGAACAGATATATGCATATCAATGTTCATAGTGCCATTATTCACTATTTCCAAAAGTTGGAAGCAACCCAAATGTCCATCAACAGATGAATGGATAAACAAATTGTGGTATATACATTCAATGGAATATTACTCTGCTGTAAGAAGAAATACATTATTAACACATGGGATAACATGAGTGAATCTTGAAGACATTATCTTAAGTGAAGCAAGCCAGGCACTGAAGGACAAATATTACAGACCTCACTAATGGGAATTAAGCAAATTGAGTAAACTCTCAGAACTAGAGTCTGGAAGTTAGGTTTAGAGGAAACAGAAAGGGAGAAGAATGCTGTGAGCCAACGCCCAAATGGACAAAATCTACAATAAGGTAGAAGGGTGTAGTTGTGCAGTGGATGGGTATGACAATGGTGCAGTGATGCTATTCGGTTGGGTGGTATTGGTTTTTGAGGGGGTAGGGTTGGGAGGGTAGAATGGACTGTCCACAGAACTGGGAGGAGGGTTGGGGGAGGGAGCAGATGAACTCTGGGGATTTGCAGATATGTGGTTGAAACTTCAACGTTGGGAATTTTCTTTTGGCAAATATGATAGGGACCGGTTACTGGTTTAGGGTATTGGATGTGGGAGCCATGCTGGACAGGGCACACCTGAGGCAGGCTTCTAGGGAGTGTGTGAGTGATAATCTTGTAATAGTGTGTTATATTAGTGAGTGGAGACCCACATTATAAGTGCTAAGGTGTTGGACTCCCATCCTGGGGAGTCCTGCTATGTTCTCAAATGGAGGGCTGGGACTCTCCCGAGAGCATAGGCAATGCTTATTGACAGGCCAGTATGTCAAGCCCTCAATGTTGTTGCAAGTAACTATAATCTTGTTCTTCAAGGAGTGAAGCTTGGTGGATGCCGTGGGTTCCGAAGGGAGGGGCATGGAGGAATAGAATAGATGGAACAAGGGGCATTTTAGGGGGTGATGGAAGTGTTCTACATGATCTTGCAAATGACGGATAAGGGCCATATTAAATTTAATCAAACTTTATAAAAGTGTATGGTCAGAAATGTAAACCATAATGTAAATCATTGATCATGGCTACTAGCAATGTTTCAATATGTACATCAACTGTAACAAATTTATCATCAACATGTAAAATGCTATTTATAGGGGAAAGGGGAAAAGGGCGAGGATGCTGGGTATATGGGAATACCCTATATTCTGTATGTCACTTATCTATATCCTAAAGCTTCTTTGGAGTCAAAGCAAAAGAAAAATAAGACACTGGGGGAATAAATGGAAGAAAATGTCACTGTACATATAAGAAAACAGATTTTACAATGATGAAAGATGTAATGTCAAAAAAAATTTTATTTAATTTTATATTTTTAAATTATTGTTTTATTATTCCACATTTTTTAAAAAATTTGTATTTTATTTGTTATTTCTAAAACTATATTTTCATTTTCTTATTAATTGTATTTGTTTATTTTGTCAGCTTGAAGAAGTTTTGTATGACAGCAGGGTTACAACTGTGGCAGTGGAGGATCATTGGTGTGTGGTGTTAGTGATGGGGGATGCAAGGGAGGAGGTTCACCTGGGGCATACCTATAAGGCATATAAATGTTTTCAAGTGTTCATGGGGCATTGTCATGTGGGGTGGAGATTCACACAATAACTGAAAGAGTATCACATTCCCATCCTGGGGAGTTCTGCCATATCCTCAAATGGGACAGCAAGAGCCCTCTAAGTACAGGGGCACTGACTAGTGAAGTAGAATGAACAATTGATAGGCCCTTGATATTGATGACTGTATTTATGAACTTTTGAAATTGAAAGTTAACATAGGGTGCCTAAGAGTTAGCTCTTGGGAACCTTCTTGTTGCTCAAATATAGCCTCTTTCTAAGCATACTCAGTATATAAATGCATTACCTTCCCCTAACCAGGAGACATGACTCCCAGGCATGAGCCTCCCCAGCACTGAGGGATTACTACCAAGCACCAACTAGCATTGCAACTGGAAAAACACCTCGAGCAAAAGGGGGATATGGTAAAGACAAATGAGTTTAAATTGCTAAGAGACTTCAAAATGAGTTGGGAAGTCATTCCAGAGTTTACACTTATGCATGTTTCAGCAGGATCTCATTAACTGCCAAAGTAAATATTGCCTTGAAATGAAGGACTCCTGGGGGATCTGGAGACATACAGACACTATAGGCAGGGTGGACACCTCAGGAGTTTGGCACCCAGCTATTTGGCTCTACTTTGGAATTTATGCTCCCCAGTGTGACAGAGTTGGACTCAGTTGTGGTTTCCCTACACATGGCTCTTCTGCCTCTTCTATTTGAACCTATAATTAGTAATAGAATTGATAGGTGTATGTCCAAGAGACTTTTAAAGATGTAGATAGAGAGTTGCACCATCTACTCTCCAGTTCATCGGACTCACCCAGGAAAACTAACAAGGAAATGATGGTGGACAATGACAATCCCAAGGAACAGACAGTGTCTGCAACTAGTCCCATCCATCTGCCCCATGGGATCTAAGCCCACTCTCAATTAGAGGCAGAGCAGGCATCACCATCCCAGAGTCCTCAGGATTGAGGAATGAACGATGGACCATAATAGACTTACTGGTATTCTATTATAGATTTATTTTGATTCTAGCAATGGAAGAACTTTTATCATGATGTGAGGCAGTGGTCATTGGAGTTTCTGAGGGGAGGGAAAGGGAAAAACAGGTGTAATATGTGGGCTTTTACAAGATTTGGGTATTGTCCTGAATGACATTCCTATGACGGTTACAAGCCATTATATATCTTGCCATAACTTACAAAATTGTGCAGGAAAGAGTGTAAACTACAATGTAAACTATAATCCATGCTTAGTGGCAATGCCCCAAAATGTGTTCATCAATTGTTACAAATGTACCACACTAATGAAGGATGTTGTTAATGTGGGAAAATATGGGAAGGGTAGGGACCAGGACATATGAGAATCCCTTATATTTTTTTGTAACATTTATGTAATCTAAGTTTGTATGTATTGTGAGAATTTTGATTTTTACCCATAATAAAAAATAATAATAATAATAATAGGGTGGTATATAGGAATCCTGTATTTTATGCATGATTGTTTTGTAAACCCACAACTTCTCCAGTAAAAAATCTTTTTAAAAGAGAAAAAAATAAATAAATAAATAAATAAAAATAAAAAATAAAAAAATTAAAAGGTATATTAAACACAAAATAAGTCATGGGGAGCATTTGTGGCTCAAACGGTTGAGTGCCTGCTTCTCAGATGGGAGGTCCTGGGTTTGGTGTCTGGTGCCTCCTAAAAACAAAACAAAACAAAAAACAAATAACAAGCAAACAAATGAAAAAACCAACTCAGGGGAACCAATGTGGCTTACTAGTTGAGTGCTGGCTTTCCACATATGAGGTCCTGGGTTCATGATCCCAGCCCTGGTTCCTCAAAAAAAAAAAAAAAAAAAAAAGCCAGATATTTAAGGGTAACAGTCATTTGTACTTATTGCTCCACACTAACTTGTGTGTGTCCTGCATACTCTTGACCAAATCTTCAGAGTACTTTTAATCTGGTTTTCTTGCTCATTACATCAACAAGGGAGAGGGAGTAAACTAATTGAATTAAGATCCTGCTAAGCCATATACAAAGGATGGAGACAGATGAATAAGCTCTGGTATACTTGGTGTATTCAGTCCAATTTTTTTTGGTAAATTTTTGTTCAAGTATAACATACACACAGAAAAGTGCACTAATCAACAGCTGATATTTGGTAGTATAAGTTCTCCAGCTCATCTTCCAGGTCGCATTTATTGCTAACCAAAATCATTGGGACATCTTCTGTGTCCTTAACCCATAAAATCTGTTGCCTCAGGTCCTGTCCTGTAAGTCATTTAATGTGAACTGAGCTGTAATAGAATATACTAGTGCAAACCCTTGTCCATTCTTCATATATAAATCCCACATCACTGTAAATTGTTCTGTTCCTGCTGCATCCAGGATTTCGAGCATACACTGTTGGCAATCTACTTCGACTTACTTTCTGTAGGAATCTTCTATCACTGGTAAGCAAAGATGAAATTTTGAAAATGTGTTTGATAAGCAGTCTGATCTAAAGATCGGGGTGGTTGCCTTTGCCCCAAGGTCTTTCATTCTCTAGCTGGCTAGACCAGGAATTTCACATCGTGGTTGGGCAGAATTCTAAGATCACAAACAGAATCATGGAAGGCCTCTTCATGTCTAGGCTTAGAGATGCTCCTTCATAACTTCTGCTGAATTTTTATGGGGCAAAGAAAGTCACAAGTCCAGCTCATATTCAAGGAAAGTTGCTGCAAAGTCACACTGATAGCACATGAACATAGAAAGGGAAAAGAATGATTGTTTCATAATCTATTCTATCCACATACCCAGCCCCCTTCCCCAGTTTGGGAGTTTTATTCTTTAAACAGTTAAAACAGTGAGAGTTGAGGGAAGTAGAGCCATACTGCAAATAGGGTAATTAGAGGAACATATCATACTGGAAATCTGAAAACACCAGGGCTCTTCCCTAGAGGTACTTGAATGCAGCTATCCATATCTTTATTCTCCAAAAAGAATAAGTGTGAAGTATTCTGCATACTGCAGAATCTGATAACCTAAGACCTGAAAATACTGACACCAGGGTTTTCCTGCTAAATGGCTCAGTCTCATCACTCAACATTAGAGCAAATAATCCACAAACTCTTTTCACAACTTTGGTGGGAGAGAATGAATCCCTAATGCCCAGGGGCATCCATTGCATGCAATCAATTAACTCCTTGCTCACATATGTAGAATGGTACAAGTTATACACCTACCTTAGTAGAACTGAGGAGACAATCACTCTCACAATGGTTTGTGCTCTGTGGTTCATATGAAAATTCCTAGTTGAGAAAGGCTGTATGCTACTTACTCCCTTCTCTTAAACATGAGCCAATAACTAAGGATTTTCAGGCATATAACCTGAAAGATAAACGCAAACAAATAAGCAAACAGGAAGAAAGAATAAAGCAATTGGGAGTAAACAGAGACCATTAATAAGACGATAACTTTAAAACATTAGCCACTACTTTACTTAGAAAGATATGTTAACCATGACAAACATACCAGATGATAAAAGGGATCCTCCTGAAAATAAAAAGAGGGTCTTTGGAAATTTAAAAGTAAGATAACAAAAAGGATGAAAATCAATAGAAGGGTTAGAAAGTAAAGTTGAGTAAATTTCACAAGAAAGCAAAAATAAATCTAAAAATAAAGAGACAAATAAATTAATCTAGAGGATTATAACAGTAGTTCAAAATCCTAACAATAGGACTTACAAAAGAGATAAGAGATAAAATGAAGGATAGAAAAAATAATCAATGAAATAATTCATGAAAACTTTCTAGGACTGAAGACATTGAGTTTCTAGACTGAAAGGGTTTCTCGGCACAGTGAATGAAAGTAGGCCCATAAAAGGTGCTTTGTAAAATTTTCAAATAATAAAATAAAAAAGAAGACCCAGTAAGCTTCCAGAAGGGAAAAAAAAAAACTAATCACACAAAAAGGATCAATAATCAGAATGAATTTCGATTTTTTAGCAACAATAATTTATGTTCAAAGGCTTTAGATACTTCAAAATTCTGAAGGAAAATGATTCCTGACACAGAATTCTGTTACCAGTGAAACTTTTAACCAAGTATGAAGTTAGGCTAAGGCTTTTTCAGACTTAGAATTTCTCCAAAAATGTATCACACTAGCATACTTTTCCAGAAATCTACTGGAGGTTGTACTACACTAGAAAAGGGAGAGCAAGATATGAAAAGAAACATAATAGAAAAAAATAGACTATTTAACAGGAGAAAGGCCTAGAGAATCCCCAGGATTTAATAAGGGGATATTCCATGATGATCAGACCAAAAGAAGATAATTGAAGGGGCAAAGCCCTTCAGTAGAAAAGAAGGGATGGGAGAACACATGGAGTCATCAGATAAATAAGAATAAGAAAAAGTAAAAGTGGTCAGGAGAGTACATGGGTGTAAGTCCAGATAATTTTCAGACATAGTGTGTGAAATGAGATGATTCCTGTTTGATTGCCTCTATTTTCTCTATGTAGAGTCATCAAATGGTCTGTTTTATATACATGGTAGGGAGGAAAGAGAGGTGGGCAAGAGACAGTGAGGGAGAGAGAAAATAACTTAGGTGAAGTTGAGTATTGAAATGTAAAACTCAAATTAACAAGGAAAATGTAATCTAGTCACCAGGCCATGA
>JAKSZT010053899.1:519147-585004 GCA_026826555.1 Tolypeutes matacus
TGATATATTTTCTCTTGAAGCACTGGCTTATTACAAGTTGCCTCTGGAGCTGACAGACTTATAAACTGACAAGAAGAAATCCATTCAAGAGGTTGGGAACTTGGGATGAGCCTTTTGCTTCTTAAAGACAGAGAACAAAAATTCTGAAGATCAGTAGTACCATGTCTTCCTGGCTAAGAGTTCAGATCCATATCACAGAAAAAAAGAAAGCACATTGAAATAAGCTTGATTTTATGCAATGCTTTTTCTCAAATAATTTGCCTCCAACTGTAGAGATTAATGGAATAGGAAAAAACAGTTAATTGAGTACACAAAGAAAGTTAATATCTTTGAAAATATAAGTAAAATAGTTAAAGTCATCCATCAACTGATCAAGTAAGAGGTTTGTGTGTAGGAGAGTCATAAATTACCAATATCAGGAATGAAAACTGCTTATTAATATAAATGCTTCAGATGTTAAAATATTAGAGTATATTATGAACAATACCTTTCCCTATGAATTTGAAAATTTTAATGAATTGGCTTTTTCCAAACACACACATATATCATATCAAAACACATCTGAATAATCCTGTACCCACTAAATAATTTTACTCTGAATTGAAAACATTCCCATGAAGAAAACTTCAGGCCATTATGCTTCATGGGAAAATTTTCCCCAATCAAAAGAAATAAAATAATATGTATCTTTCACTAAATATTCCAGAGAATAGAAAAATTGTGGAAGAGTTCCCAACTCTGCACAAAACCTGCCAAAGCCATTATAAAAAAGAAAAATTACAAGCCAGTCTCTCTCATAATATAGATGCAGAATAATATCTCTGCCATTTGCCAACTAATCTTGGGTTAATTACAGCACTGCAGAATTGCTTTAGTATTTCAAAATAAATCTGTTGTGTATGGGAATTTCTGCCTCCAAACATGGAAATGTGAGTATGGTTTCTGAAAAGTGGTTGTGATCTATGTCTGTCTTTGATTTTGCAGTACAAATTTGAACATGTGAAAATTCTTTAGTATATTCAACTAGACAGAAATCTCTCATGATTTCCAGAAAGTTATTACTCATTTTGGTTTTCTCAAGAACTCATACATGTTCACAAATCACATAATTCAGTCTTCTAATTAGGGAAAGTATACTATTTCCATTGCATTTATAGAAAAGCTGAATCCCATTCTATCATTCTATCATTAATTGATAGATCATGGATTGTTTCATGAGCATGCAAACTCTACACATCCAGAGGGACTTGTGTTTTCTTTGGTTTACTTCTCTGCTATTGTGCTCTTGAAATACATAGCAATTTTTGAACACAGAGCTCTGTGCATTTATTTTGCACTGGGTCCTACAATTATGTAGCTAGCCCTCACTTTAGTCTGTAGAAGATTGTTGTTTATTGCTCAGGTAATGTTGCAGAGAATCAGAGTTCAGGTAAGGTCTCCCCTGAGAAGAATGTACCTCATATGTCCAGTTCTAGGGTGGAATGACTCTTGGGTGTTGACTAAATATTCTAGACCCTGGGAATATTGTGCCACATACTTTGGAGGAATGCCTCTTGGGATTAAATATGCTTTGGGGTGGCTGTACTGCATCTTTGGAATACTGATTTCTGGATGCTGATTAAATGGACCATGCTGGCTCAGAAGCACAATTCTGTGCCTCTGTAAACTTGACGATCTCCAACACAGACCTTATTTCCAGCTACTATTTTACTTGTAACACTGAATATAGTAAAAATTTGGAAGTTAACTTCAATTTGATTTTTTTTTTCTTTCTGGTACCTTTTGCCTAAAGACACAAATGTTGGTAACATAGAGAAAAGCGATGCTTAGTATTTCTGAGTCAGAAATGTGGAACATGTGAAAGATCATCATTAGGTAAAACTACCAATCCATTTCTTGGGCCTGAATGGCTCTATTATTTATTTATTTAATTAATTAATTTTTGAGGTACTGGGGGCTGTGGATTGAATCCTGGACCTCATATGTGGGAAGCTGGAGCTCAACCACTAAGCCATATCAGCTCCCCTGCATGATTTTTTCATTTGTTTGCTTGTTGTTTGTTTTTTGTTTTTTAGGAGGCACCAGGAACTGAACTGGGACCTCCCATGTGGGAAGCAGGAGCTCAACTGCTTAAGCCACATCCTGTACACATCCTGTAATATATCCACTCTTCTATATTAATTTCACAGTCAATGAAAAAATACAATAATCAGATTCCTCTGTTCCTCAATTAAATGTGATGATACAAAAAATCACTTTATCTAAAGGTGGAAATGACTGGAGAAGTACACACTCTCAAATGGTAGACAGGAGTTTAAATTAGTACAACTTCTCTGGAGAGTAATTGACCACATTTACAAATAGCTTAAAAATATACATATACATTTTTAACAAATTCCATTTCCAGAAGCTTTTCATAAATATAACACAAAGGAAATATGTTGATTTTGAAGGTCCAATGTGTTTATTACATCACTACTAAATAAGTGATTAATTGAAAACAATAAAATGTTGCTATATAATTAAATTATGTCTGTGGGATGAAAGTCTATGTAACATTATGAATTATGTTGTAGATGATTCTGACTCATCAACACAGATGTCCATGATTTATAATTAACAAAGACACATGCTACAGATAGGCTACAAAAATGTAATTTCCTAAATACATGCACATATACATAAATGTCTGTGCCTATATATAAGTATGTACACACATGCAAAGTTTTTAGAATTGTATCTGACTCATAACTAGTACTCAGTAATTATCCCTCCAAAAATCTGTTGTTTTCCTTCATTATTTTTTGGTGGTATGGGTGTTTTGCTACTTTTTTGCTTATTTTTAAAACTCTCAACAATGAACAAATTTTCCTTTTGTAAACTTTCAAGTAAAAATTTAGATTGTTTTAAACTTTTGAATGGTTCATTAAATTCACCCTTAATTCAATTATTACCAGGTCAAATTGAGCAATAATCTCTTCTACAGGGGTGCAAAATTGAGTAAATTGATAAAAAACCCATTGATTACAAGAAGTCCATAATGTTGTACAACTATAGTGGAGATATTAAGATGAATAAATGGCTGCATTGACGCCTCTAGTCACTGGAATAAGTATCACTGAAAGTTTGAGAAAGGGCCTGAAGTTTGAAAAATCAAACATTGGAGGATTGTCATGATTTAGTACATGCAAAATACAAGAGGAATCTGTAGAGATGAAGGAGAGGATTTAAACAGCAATGACATCTTATGTACCAGAGTAAAGACACCTTACAATTGAAGAGAAAACTGAGGAATAATATAAGTTCTTAAATATTGTAATTATACCAGCTGGCTTTTGAGAAAATGCTTTTTTTCTTTCACAAAATCAGGGAATATATAAAAGGTAAGGATTTAGAAATAATATAAGAAAAGCATGGCACCAAGCAACTTAAATAGAAGCAAAGTCCCAAATAGTTGACCCAAATATATGGAAAGATGGGAAGATACTTATAAATTGGGAGAGGCTGAAAATACATTGAGAGAGGGAATAAACAGCAAAGGATACTCCCAGAGGAGACTAAAGAAAAAAAGAGCACAGCTGGATAGTGTGGGCATTGATTAGGATGAAGAACAATTTGTGGAGAGAAAAGCAGAAAAGAGTTGGAGAGTAACATATGCATAGATTTAAAAATATGTAAGGCAGAGACATAGGATTTAGTAATTGTGATATAAAGAGTGAGATTTTTGGAGGAGTTGAAAGTGGTTCTATTTCTCTTTTAGGCATTAGGATAGACCAAATGTTAATAGATTGGAGGAAAAAGAGAATGTTTTGTGATAAACAATGTGTTTTATATTGGACATGTTGAGTTGAGTTTGATGTACCTTTGATATATCCAGGTGAAAAATTTTAGCAGAGATGGATTTATTAATCAGAAATATAGGGCTGAGATCTGTGCTCCCTGATTTCTACTGTATCTTCTCTTTGTATTCATAGTAATACTTAGTCTATTGATCTCTTCCACTTTGCTTTTTCCACATTATCATCCTCTTTAGAGCCTAATACTAAATAAGATAACTAAGAGAGTGCTGAGTGAAAAAGGCAGTGAACATAGGATTGTAGCAAGGACCATGTAAGAGTAACCAGAAGAGGATCCCATGATGGAACCCTCCATGGAAGCATCAAAAAGGGATGTGAATCATTGCATAACCTATAAATCAATGTGCTGGAGAGCTTTAAGAGGAAACTATACCAATAATATGAACAGAATGAGCCATCAGTGATGATAACATAAGAACAGAAAATCACAGGATAGGAACATGGTGTCTTGGAAGGAAGAGTATTGAGTAAATCACAGAAATGACTGCTCCTGGTTCCAGATGGGCTGGAGAGGAAAAAGAATATAGATCAAGGATGATAATGTGGAAAAAGCAAAAGGGAAGGGATCAAGAGACTAAGTATTACTATGAATACAAAGAGAAGATACAGTAGAAATCCGGGAGCAGGTGAAGTGAAAAAAATTTACTTTCAGAGGAAAGATTTTCCAAACAATTTCTCAAATGTAGATCAGATATATAAACTAATAATATCAAATGTATCATTAATAAGAATATAATTAATGTATGGTGATTGCCCTGGTTTTCCTCTTAATATCTATATCTGATTTTTCTTTCTTATGTTATTTTATCACATTTTTTCTCTGATAAATAATGCTCCTCAAGGTTTCTTTCTTGGCCTTATGCATCATCATATTTATAACTTCTATGTAGATGTTAATTTTGCAGAGGATAATGGGAAGATTGGGAACATTTACATAAAAGAAGTGAGATCTGTCTTGAGTATAGGAATATCTGTGGATCTTTAGAGGAAAGACAAATTACTTTAAAGGAGATGGTAAGGTAAGAGTTCATTGAAGAGGTGACTTGACTGAGCTCCTAAAATTGGTAGGGCTTGGGGATGCATAGATGGTTGTAAGTAGCAGATTGGGCTGAGGAAACTGCATTAAGTGAGACATGGAGGCACGAGAGATGTGGTCTCTGCAAATGTCAATGATTTGAAAATTTCTAAATCAAAATAATGGTCATTAAAAATAAGACCTTCCTCAAATTTAAAAACTTTTGCACCCCAAAGGAGTTTTTCAAGAAAGTGAAAAGGCAGCCTACTCAATGGGAGAAAATATTTGGTAACTATTTATCTGGTAGGGACCTAATATCCAGCATATATAAAGAAATCCTACACCTTGAAAATAAAAAGACAACCCATTTAAAAAATGGGCAAGTGATTTGAATAAACACTTCTCCAAAGGAGAAATATAAATGGCTAAAAAGCACATGAAAAGATGCTCAACATCACTAGCTATTAGGGAAATGCAGATCAAAATTACAATAAGATATCATCTTACATCCATTAGACTGGTTAGCTATTTAAAAACCTGAAAACTACAAGTTTTGGACAGGATGTGGGGGAATGGGAACACTTATCCACTGCTGGTGGGAATGTAGAATGGTGCAGCCATTGTGGAGGACAGTTTGGTGGTTCCTCAGGAAGCTAATTATAGAACTGCCATATGATCCAGCAATCCCACTGCTGGTTATATAACCAGAAGATTTGAAAGGAAGGACATGAACAGATATATGCACATCAATGTTCATTGTGCCATTATTCACTATTGCCAAAAGTTGGAAGCAACCCAAATGTCCATCAACAGATGAATGGATAAACAAATTGTGGTGTATATATACAATTATTATTCCTCAGGTGTAAAAAGAAATGCATTATTAAAACATGGAATAACATGAATGAATCTTGAAGACCTTATGTTGAGTGAAGCAAGCCAGGCACTGAAGGACAAATAGTACATCATTTCACTGATATGAATTAAGCAAATTGAGTAAACCCTTAGAACTAGAGTCTGGAAGACAGGTTTAGAGGAAACAAAAAGGGAGAAGAAGTTTGTAAGCCAATGCCCAAATGGACAAAATCTGTGATAATGTAGAAGGGTGTAGTTGTGCATTGGATGGGTATGACAATGGTGCAGTGATGCTATTGGGTTGGGTGGTGCTGGTTTGTGAGGGGGTAGGATGGGGAGGGTAGGATGGACTGTTCACAGAACTGGGAGGAGGGTTGGGGGAGGAAGCA
This sequence comes from Tolypeutes matacus, assembly GCA_026826555.1. Lineage (NCBI taxonomy): Eukaryota > Metazoa > Chordata > Mammalia > Cingulata > Chlamyphoridae > Tolypeutes > Tolypeutes matacus. The sequence continues at coordinate 525,264 of JAKSZT010053899.1, forward strand.
GGTGAACTCTGGGAATTTGCAGATATGTGGTTGAAACTTCAACATTGGGAATTTTCTTTTGGCAAATATGGCAGGGGTGGGTTACTGGTTTAGGGTATTGGATGTGGGAGACATGCTGGACAGGGCACACCTGAGGCAGGCTTCTAGGGAGTGGGTGAGTGATACTCTTGTAATTGTGTGTTATATCAGTGGGTGGAGACCCACATAATGAGTGGAAAGATGTTGGTCTCCCACCCTGGGGAGTCCTGCTATGTTCTCAAATGGAGTCTCCCGAGAGCATAGACAATGTTTATTAGGGGAGGAGAGGCCAGTATGTCAAGCCCTTGATGTTGTTGCAAGTAACTATGAATCTTGTTCTTCAAGGAGTGAAGCTCGGTGGATGCTGTGCATCCTGAAGGGAGGGGCCTGGAGGAATAGAATAGATGGAACATGGGGCATTTTGAGGGATGATGGAAGTGTTCTACATGATCTTGCAATGGCACATAAAGGCCATGTTAAATAACATCAAACTTTATAAAAGTGTATGGTCTGAAATGTATACCATAATGTAAATCATTGACCATGGCTAGTAGCAATGTTTCAATATACACATCAACTGTAACAAATGTACCATCAACTTGTAAAATGTTATTAATAGGGGAAAGGGGGAAAGGGGGAGGATGCTGGGTATATGGGAATCCCCTATATTCTGTATGTCACTTTTCTGCAACCTAAAGCTTCTTTGGAGTCCAAATGAAAGAAAAATAAGACACTGGGGAAATAAATGAAAGAAAAGTCACTGTACATACAAGACAACAGATCTTACAGTGATGAAAGTTGTAATGTGAAAAAATTTTATTTAATTTTATATTTTTAAATTATTGTTTTAGTATTCCACATTTAAAAAATTTTTATTTGTTATTCTAAAACTATCATTTCATTTTCTTATTAATTGTATTTGGTTATTTGTCAGCTTGAAGAAGTTTTGGATAACAGAAGGGTTACAACTGTGGCAGTGGAGGATCATTGGTACGTAGTGTCAGTGATGGGGGGTGTATGGGAGGACGTTCAGCTGGGGCATACCTATAAGGCATATAAATGTGTTCAAGTATTCATGGGGCATTGTCACGTGGGGTGGAGATTCACACAATAACTGAAAGAACATTGAATTCTTATCCTGGGGAGTTCTGCCACATCTTCTAATGGGACAGCAAGAGTCCTCTGAGTACTGGGGCACTGACTAGTGAAGTAGGATAGACCATTGATGGGCCCTTGAGATTGATGACTGTACTTATGAACTTTTGAAATTGAAAGTTATCCTAGGGTGCCTAAGATGGACCAAAGTGAACTTACTGGTAATCTACTATAGATTTATTTTGATTCTAGTGATGGAAGAATTTTTACCATGATGTGGAGACAGTGGCCACTGGAGTTTCTGAGGGGAGGGTGAGGGAAAAACAGGTGTAATATGGGGACTTTTTCAGGACTTGGGTATTGTCCTGAATTACATTGCTGTGACAGATACAAGCCATTATATATCTTGCCATAATTTGCAAAATTGTGCAGGAGAGAATATAAACTACAATGCAAACTATAATCCATGCTTAGTGGCAATGCACCAAAATGTGTTCATCAATTGTTACAAATGTAGCACACTAATGAAGGATGTTGTTAATGTTGGAAAATATGGGAAGGGTAGGGACCAGGACATATGGGAATCCCTTATATTTTTTATGTAACATTTATGTAATCTAAGTACATTTTAGAAAATTAAAAGTATATTAAACACAAAATAAATCATGGGGACCATTTGTGGCTCAAAAAGTTCAGTGCCTGCATCTCACAAGGGAGGTCCTGGGTTTGGTGTGTGGTGCTTCCTAAAAATCAAACAAACAAACAAGAAAACAAACATACTAACTCAGGGGAGCCGATGTGGCTTACTAGTTGAGTGCTGGTTTCCTACATATGAGGTCCTGGGTTCAATCCCAGCTCTAGTTCTTCAAAAAAAAAAAAACAAAAAAACCCAGATATTTAAGGGTACCAGTCATTTGTACTTATTGCTCTACACTAACTTGTGTGTGTCATTCATACTCCTGACCAAATCTTCAAAGTACTTTTAATTTGGTTTTCTTGCTCATTACAGCAACAAGGGGGAGGGAGTAAACTAATTGTATTAAGATCCTGCTAAGCCATATACAAAGTTTGGAGACAGATGAATAAGCTCTGGTATACTTGGTGTATGCAGTACAATTTGTTTTTGTAAATTTTTGTTCAATATAACATACACACAGAAAAGTGCACTACTCAATAGCTGATATTTAGTAGTATAAGTTCTCCAGCTTTTTACTTTTTTCTTACAATTGCTTTGACTCTTCTTGCATTTTTGAATCAGCTTGATAATATAAACAACAACTGGAACAACAACAACATAAGCCCTCCTGAATTTTTCTTTAGGATACTGATGAAACTCTAAATTAATTTGTGAAGAATTGACATCTTAAAATATTGGGTTTTCCAATCCAGTGGCATAATTACCTGTACATTTATTTGAATCTTCTTTAATTTCAAACATATTTTGGCATTTCCAGTATAGAAGTCTTCTAAATCTTTCATTTGATTGCAAGGTATTGATGTTTTTAAATATTTTGATCAGTGGGAGAACATTTTAAAATTAATTTTCTACTTCTTGTTATATATAAATATAGTTCACTTTTGTATATTGACCTTGTGTCCAGAAACCATTTTTTTTTATTATGGGTAAAAATCAAAATTCTCACAATACATACAAACATTTGCAAAATGATATATAAATATATATGCATATATGTGTATTTGCTTATAAAAATGTTATTTATATATATACATATATTTTAAGAGGTGCTTAGATTACCCAAAATATTACACGGAACCCACTGGGATTCCCATGTTGCCCACCTCCCACACCTCCCACCACATATATTACTCCTAGAATTTCATCAATAGATTTGTTTGCAATGTCAACATAGTCAATCATGTCCTCTGTAAACCATGACAGTTATACTTACTCACTTATAATTCTTATAACCTATATTTCTTCTCTTTTAATAGACTAAAGTAACTCCTATAATCTCCTATGAAATTTTGAATAAAAGTCATACTAGAAGACAGCGTTGTCAGTATAACCAGAAATTTCTGGAAAAAATATTCTAAATGCTATATTCTCTCATTAGATAAATTTCTTAGGTGTGTTACCAACATATTCTATAAACTCACTTTTTAAAAAATATTACTTTTTTAAACAGTTTTATTAATATGTAATTGACATTTATATTTAAAGTATGCAATCTAACATATAAATACATTCATGAAACTATCACCACAGTCACGATTGTGAACATCCCTAACATCACCAACATATCTCATGTCCCTTTGTAATCTCTCCCTCCCACCACTCATTTTTACTCCCCTGCCCAGGCAGTATATGCTTTTCTCATGGATACAATATATTCATTTTTCCTTCTGAGAATATTATCATCACATTTCTGACATACGATGTGTTCCCTTGCCCCCTGCATCATCTCTATTTTCTCAGAGTTGGACATTTTGTTTCTTATTTATGATTGGCCTTTATTTCAAGGACAGGAGAAGACTCAAGAGGTGAATATACAATGCCAGTTTGAGTAAAGCTCACTTCATTTTATTTTAAATCATCCCAGCCTTACCAATTTCTTCAATTTTCTGCCAGTATGAAAATATCAACTTCCCATCAACAACAAAAGTATCAGTAGGCTGACAGACAGACCTGTATAGAAAAGGGGGAGGGGAGAAAAAAAGAAATATGAATACTTATTCCTTAATTTTTTTCTGACACTTTCAGACATGTATCACAGATATATCTCTAGAAATGTGTAGTGCAAGTTCATCAAAAGAGGATTAGTGTCTTTATATGCCCCAAACATACCAGAAACCTGTCCTGCTGATTTGTAGGAGTTCAAGGAATTCTTCAATTGAATTCCTACTAAGAATGGTGGGGCAACATGCAACCAGTAGAGAAGCTGCCAAAGGATCCAGTTATTGTGTCACCAGCTAATGTACAACTAGCATGATATAAAAAACTGAATAGGAAGCAACTATGCCTTAAGAAATCTCATTCTCCATGAAGATATGGGGTTTTGTATTTCACTGAGCCATCTTAACTTTTCCACATAAATTAGAAATTTAAAAGTTGACAAAAGTGAATGTAGGGCATAAATGGTTGAATCACACCTGTAGGTACACACAGCTCATGCTTGTTTGTTAATGAGCTATGGTGAGGTTACTATTTCTTTTCCTGTTCCTTTGGAGCTCTCTTCAATCAGTATGATGTATTCTTGGACTGTCTTTGTGTGTTTTAGTCTGGTCAAGATGTTGGCAAGCTGATTTTGAATATAAAGAGGGAGTGAGGTGAAGATAGAAGAGTACCCATTCTTAATTTTGCATTAGTATTTTGGATTATTCCAGCTCCTTAGTTTTATGACTTTATTTATTGACTTTTAGAGTGAAAAAACACTCAAAATCAAATTACGTGGCTTGCACCTGCATAGTCCTGGAATTGACTTATGGCATTACTGTTATCAGTCTGTTCCCTTGGATGTGCCCTTTGCTTTGGTAATCACCACCTCAGCTGAGGTTCACTAAATAGCCAGCCTGTGCATCTGACACTGAGCTGCTGGAAAGAACCATGCAATGCATTGCACTGCTTTGGCCCACTGCTGAGATAGATGCCATCTTCCTTGGCTACAACCATTCAGAAAGGTACTAGGGTTTCTTCAATCTTATTTTAGACCTTATGCTGACCTCAGTATTCATCTGAATAGGAGTTGCATAGTTCCAAGAAACTTTATTCTTAACTTTGTATTATCTTGACTTTATTTCCTCTGCAAATTCAAAATAGAGGTAGAAACATGACAATCTTTCTATGATGATTGCACCTAAGTTGCCCAAATAAATGGCAGTATTTGAATAGCTCAAATAATATCCTCCTCCTCTTTCTCTTCCTCCTTCTTTTTCTTCTTGTTCAAATCATCTGTCGCATGTTGTTTACTTTGAGAAAGGTGATAAGACATTTGCATGTGTTTTGGATATACAGTGTATATTTATTGAGTCTCTACTATAAAATAGGAACTGTTCTAAGAGAGGAAAGTACAGTGATGCATGAGCTAGAAAATGATCCCTCTTTCATGATGCTCTTATTTTAGTGAGTCTAACAGGCAACACAGAAGTTTGCAATTACATACATAATTTCTGATATTGGAAATTACTAGGGTGAAAATAAAACATGGTAAGTGTAAGGGCCAAATAATTTTTAGATAGAGAGAGAAGATATATTTGTGCTGAAATTGAAATGATTAGCAGAAATGAGCCATTTGAAGACTTGAAATGAGCACACAGCTAGAGGACGTATCAAATGTAAAGGGCCTGAGAGAAACAGGGATTAGAAAAATTAGAAGAATAGGAGTAAAACAAATGTGACCTGAGTATGCTGGAAAAAAAAGAGGGAGAAGGGAGAGAGTACTTGGAACTTAAGTAAGAGATATAAGCAAGGGTCAGATCATGCTTTGGGGATATAGTAAGGAATATGCAATGTTTTGATCTAATTCATGTTCTTAAGGGATCATTTGTGCTATTTAAATCATAAACTTCTGGAGGGCAGGTATGAAAGCATAGAGACCTGTTAGGAATTGAGTACATATTTCCAGCTGCCAAAACTACCAACACTTTTGGGTTCTGCCTCGGCATCCATCTTACTTTGGCTCAACAGGGACCTCAACACTGCCCTTTGCCCTAGTTAATATGCATCTTTCCAGCCCTGAGGCATAAACTCCCCCACAGGCCAAACCCACATCTGCAGCCAACACTTACACTACCCAAAGCACACAGCTGGTCCCAGATGATAAGCGAACTACCCCACAGCCTTTGGGTCCCTACTCTCTTTCCCTTTACAGCTGTTTGCTTTAAACTAACCAATCCAATGGGAAATCAACTAACCTCAACCCTTGGAACACAATAAAAGCATAAGTCCACAGGTCTTGCTCACTCTGATTGTGTGCTCTCCAACTGCTGGTTGAGCCATGCAAGCCAATCTCCTTCCTGTCTACCCCTCATGACGCCACTGTCTCTTTAGGATTTGTGAGTAACACGATCCTTTTTCATACATTATAGCTTCAATTTTCCATTGGGTTATGCCTTATCTCCACCTGAAGCCAAATTTAAAATCTAGTTTATCTAATTTGAAATACCAACTTAGATATGATAATAGCTTGGACCAATAGTTCACTAATAACTTTAACTAGAATGGTTTCTATATAGGTTGTAACAAAGCCTGCTTAGAGAGTTATAATGATAGAAGATGAGGGAAGAGTGCAAGATATGTGTTTTAGTCTGCTAGCCTGCCAAAATGCAATATACCAGAATGGGTTGGCTTTTACAATGGAGATTTATTAGGTTGTAAGCTTACAGTTTTGAGGTTGAGAAAAATGTCCAAGCCAAGGCACCATCAGGCCATGCTTTTTCTACAAAGACTGGCAACTGTTGACCTTGGATTCCTCTCTCATATGGCAAAGCACATGGATGCATCTGCTGGACACTCCCTTCTCTTCCAAGTTTCCTTGCTTTCAGCTTTGAGCTTCCTCTGGCTTCCAATCTACTTCTGTGGCTTTCTCTTTGTGCTTATATGGTTTTCACTCTCCATATTCATTCTGTTTATAAAGGATTCCATTCAGAGGATTAGGACCCACACTGGGTCATGCCCACTGAATTAATCTAATCAAAATATCTCATTTACAATTGGTTTAAACTCATAGGAATGGATTAGCTCTAGGAAAATGAGTTTCTGGGGTCCATAAAAGCCTCATACTACCACAATACATATCAAGATTAATCAATTTAAGATAATTATTTTGTTATCAATTGTTGAAATGATTAATCTCCACAAGAGATACAATAAGCATATTGGAAAGAATTGCAGATATGGCCAAAGTCCTGCTTATGCCATATTTGAACTGTTTCCCATAACAATAATTTTCATTAAATGAAGCAAACAAATGCCCTTTACTGTTTTAACAAGTTTAATTTGGGTTCACTGTAACTTGAATTTGGGACTAAGATTGGGATCCTATTTGTCAATGATGAATTTCAGAGGAATCCCTGCAAATCCCAGTGTGATTGTCTACAACTTTTTATTACTGAGAAGATAATTCACATATTTGTTAGAGCCTTGAGTAGATGGTTGATCCCAGGAAAATGAAAAAAATCACTGATTTTGGACAGTCTTCAATTAATTCATGAGGAATGAATTATTTAACTCAAGAATGCAATGAAAAAGTTGCACAAGTCTTTTGAAAAAGAAATTCACATCTTTTAAAATGTACTTCCATTTTTACCTAATAATCCTATTTTGAAAATATATCCTAAAGAAAATTAAGGGAAACATTTTGTTCACATGAGTAAGTATTTCAGTACTATTTATAATAGTCAGTCCAGATATCTAATAATATTGGAATGGTAAATTATATATATTCAAATGATAGAATATTGTACAGCAATCACAATGATGCCCATAATTTTTTAATGCCTTTGGAAGATTTGCTGTTAAATTACAGGAGTCAGGGTAACATATCTACATAGTAGCATCAAAATCATGTAAAATATGAATGGAGAAAATTATATTAATATTTTACATTAGCCTTTGAATTAAAACATTTTCTTCATTTTCATTGTCTTCTATTTAAAATCACATTTATTATTTTTATAATATAAAATTAGATTTTTAAAACTAGTATTACTTTAGTAAATATCAGCTGAGAAATTGCTTAAAGCTGAACAATGTGTACAGAAAATACATTTTTCCTTATAAAAGTTTGAACTTTTAAGCACTATATTTATATAATTATTTACTCTGTGGGAATAGTCCTCCCAGGATAAACTCACAGTAGAAATCAGCCTTTGTTAAATAATTAGCTGTTTTTGATTCCCAAATTACCCATTTAATATTGATGCCAACTTTCTCCTTGATTGCCAGCATGAGTGTCTAGATTTAGACTTAGAGTTATATTGATTATCTCATTTAATCAACATTTATTGGTAGAACACTAGTCTATACTAGTCTAAGCACTATTTTAAGTGTGGCAATATAGTGGTAAAGAAGAACAAAATCCTGCACTTCTGGAGTTTCTATATTATGGCAGATGACAGAAATACTGGGCTAAATATTGTTGGTGTAATTGGTTAAGATGAGATCATGTTGGAATAAGGTGACCCCTAAATCCAATGACTGGCTTACTTATAAGAGGGTCACATGACAACACAAATACACCCACAAAAAAAGAGGACCAAGTGATGATGGAGACATATATAGAGTGATGCTGATACAAGTTATGGAATGTCAAGGATTCTGGAAACCAGTAAACATTAGGAAGAGGGAAGGAAGGATCTTTTCTAGAGCCATTAGAGGGAGAAAAGCCTTGCTGACACTTGATTGCATAGTTTTAGCCATCCAGTTTGTAGTAATTTGCTCAACAGCCCTAGATAATACAACAGGCAATAAATAAATATTGTAAAACAGTTATAAGTACCTTCATGAAAATAAAACAGAACAAGGTAATAACACAATTCTATACTGGGTGGTCTGGGAAGATTTCTATGAGGAGGTGCTGATTAAGCTAAGAATGGGATAAAATGTAGGAATAATTAACAGGGGATGTGTGTAAGAATATTTGAGGCAAAGACAAGAACAAAAGTATGCTTATGTATGTTTATGTATGAGTGATATACTTCAATAAAAGTTTTAATGAAAAAAAAGAACAAATGTAAAGGCTCTGAGCTTGGACTTCTTGGTAAAGGTGATGGTCAGATCTGAACTCTTCCTTCCCCCAGAAATCCCACTAAAATGAAAAGATTCTATTTTAAAGACATAAACCCATAAGAACAAGGAACATGAGAAAAGATGTCAACATTTGGAGAACTTGAAAACAGGTGGAATAAAGGTAAATGACTTCACAAATGCAGGAAACTGAAGGGAAACCAAAGAGAAAAGATGTAAAGAAACCCATTAACCTTAAAGGATCTTCTCAAAGATTTTGAAACTGGTAAACAAAGATGAAATTTTGAAAACATGTTTGATAAGCAGTCCAATCTATAGATCTGGGTGGTTGCCTTTGCCCCAAAGTCTTTCATTCTCCAGCTGGCTAGCCCAGGAATTTCACATCATGGTTGGGCAGAATTCTAAGAGCATAAACAGAATCATGGAAGCCCTCTTCATGTCTAGGCTTAGAGATGCTCCTTCATAACTTCTGCTGAATTTTTATGGGCCAAAGAAATTCACAAGTCCAGCTTATATTAAAGGAAAGTTGCTGCAAAGTCACATTGAAAGTACATGAATATAGAAAGGGAAAAGAATGATTGTTTCATAAGCTATTCTATCCACATACCCAAAACCCCTTCCCCAATTTGGGAGAGTTTTATTCTTTAAATAGTTAAAACAGTGAGAGTTGAGGAAAGTAGAGCCATACTGCAAATAGGGTAATTAGAGGAACATATTATACAGGAAATCTGAAAACACCAGGGCTCTTCCCTAGTGGTACTGGAATGCAGCTATTCATATCTTTGTTCTCTGACAAGAATAAGTAGGAGGTATTCTGCAGAATCTGACTAACCTAAGACCTGAAAATACTGACACCAGGGTTTTCCTGCTAAATGGCTCAGCCTCATCAGTCAACATTACAGCAAATAATCCATAAACTTCTTTCACAACCTTGGTGGGAGAGAATTAATCCCTAATGCCCAAGGGCATCCACTGCATGCAATCAATTAACTTCTTGCTCATGTATGTAGAATGGTACAAGTTATACACCTACCTTAGTAGAACTGAGGAGACAATCACTCCCACAATGGTTTGTGCTCTGTGGTTCATATGAGAATTCCTAGTTAAGAAAGGCTGTATGTTACTTACTCCCTACTCTTAAACATGAGCCAGTAACTAAGGATATCACGCATCTAACCTGAAAGATAAACAGCAAACAAATTAAAAAAATAAGTAGAAAGAATAAAGCAATTGGGAGTAAACAGAGACCATTAGTAAGAAGACAACTTTAAAACATTAGCCATTACTTTATTTAGAGAGATATGTTAACCATGACAAGCATACCAGGTGATAAAAGAATCCTCCTGAGAATAAAAAGAGAGTCCTTAGAAATTTAAAAGTAAGATAACAAAAAGGTGAAAATCAATAGAAGGGTTAGAAAGTAAAGTTGAGTAAATTTCACAAGAAAGCAAAAATAAGTCTAAAAATAAAGAGACAAATAAATTAAATTAGAAGATTATAATAGAAGTCCAAATTCCAACAAAATTCCTTACAAAAGAGACAAGAGATAAAATGGAAGAGAGAAAAATAATCAATGAAATAATTCATGAAAATTTCCTAGGGCTTAAGACATTGAGTTTATGGACTGAAAATATTATCAGATTTCCCAGTGTAGTGAGTGAAAGTAGGCCCATAAAAGTTGCTTGGTAAAAGTTTCAAAAAAAAAAGAAGACCCAGTAAGCTTCCAGAAGGAAAAGAAAACTAATCGCACAAAAAGGATCGATAATCAGAATGACTTTTGATTTTTCAGGAGCAATAATTTATGTTCAAAGGCTTTAGATGCTTCAAAATTCTAAAGGAAGATCATTCCTGACACAGAATTCTGTAATCAGCCCAACTTTTAACCAAGTATGAAATTAGACTAAGACTTTTTAGACTTAGAATTTCTCCAAAAAGTATCACACTTGCATACTTTTCCAGAAATCTATTGGATGTTGTACTGGACTAGAAAAGGGAGAGCACGACATGAAAAGAAACATAAAATAGAAAAAAAAAAGAATATTTAACAGGATAGAGGCCTAGAGAATCCTCAGGGCTTAATAAGGGGATATTCCATAGTTATCAGACCACAAGAAGATAATTGATGGAGCAAAGTCCTTCAGTAGAAAAGAAGGGATGAGAGAACACATGGAGTCATCAGATAAAAGTAAGAAAAAGTAAAAGTGGTCAAGGAGAGTACATGGGTGTAAGTCCAGATAATTTTCAAACATGATGTGTGAAATGAGATGATTCCTGTTTGATTGCCTCTATTTTCTCTATGTAGAGTCATCAAATGGTGTGTTTCACACATGGCAGGGAGGAAAGAGAGATGGGCGAGAGACAGTCAGGGAGAGAGAAAGTAACTTAGGGGAAGTTGAGTATTGAAATGTAAAACTCAAATTACCTCGGAAAGTATAATCTAGTCACCAAGCCATGAGTGTGTCCTCTTGAGACTGTGGAAGATGACTTAATGTAGTGATTATAAGGATGAATGATAGATTTTAAGTTGGTTAAGGAAGGAAGTGAGGATATAAAGGTTGAGGTGAATGGTGAAAAGTTGATCAAGTCAGTTATTGGAGAGGAGCATGGGAAGTCAGTAAGCCAGGATCATAGGCTGCAGGGATAGAGAGGATTTTGGCAGATGAGTATAATGGTAGAAAGCTTGGAGGGTTGAGGATATATAAATATAATATTCCATTGACTCTAAATTGGTTAAAAAGTGAAGTTAAGATATGAGGATATTTACACTCCTTTATGCAAGTTGGTTTCCCATATACTCATTAGATGTTGACATTCAGTTAAGCATTTGTCTATCTCGTAGGAGAATAATGGTATTGGGTCTGTTATATTGCTTACAATTCTCTTACTCCTGGTGAGCTTCCTTGAACTATTTATTGACCCTTTTATTTCTTTTCTTGTCCATGCCTTTTCATATCTTCTTAACACCTGGTTTTCAATTATCCTTGTGCTCTTTTAAAATTAAATTTAGGAAATTATGTATATCAGGGATATTAATCCTTTGTCACATATATTGCAAATATTTTCTCTCTGTGTAGATTACTCTTTGACTAAGTTTGTGTTTTCATTTGATTTATAGAAACTTTAAAAGTTTAGATATTATATTGGTCATTATTTATGCAATAGCTTTTAGTTTTCCTGTCTTGTTTAGGAAGCCTTTCCCAACAAATACATCAAAATAATCTCTAATAGTCACTTCAAATGATCTTGCATTTAAAAAAAAATGTTTTAATAATTGGTATTTATTTATGTGTGGTGTAAACCAAGGAACAAGCTATTTTTCCCAAGCGTTTAGCCTATTGCCTCAATATCACTTGTAGAAAATCCCAGTTTTTCTGACCTATTTGTAATACAAAATGCAATATAAATCCCATGTATTCTTGAATATATTTCCAATCTTCTATTCTACTCTTCTGGAAATGCCATGTTTTGTTATAATGGTAGCATCTTAGAATATTTTAATATCTTCTATGACAAACAAAACTCAATTATGTATATGTTTCACAGAATTCCTAGCAATCCTTAAACATTTATTCTTCCATATAAATTTTATTGTCAATCTGTACAACTCCAAAATATACCTTTCTTAAGGTTATGATGGGAATTTTGTTATTTATTTTAGAGGAGTGACATCTTATCTAGGAATGAAGTTTACCTTTCTTATCTAAGTCTTCTTTATGTCTTTCAAGAAAAATATAGATATTTTCATATGGGCCTTGAACATTCATTGTTATATTTATATTTATTACTAAGTATTTTGTATTTATTTCACTATTGTGAATTAACTACTTTTGCTATTTTTTCCATTTAATTCTCTATTAAAAGAAAGCTACTTTTTAAAAACATATCCTGTATCCTGTTATCTAAGGCAATTACCTTTGTAGTTATTTTAATTGAATCTTTAATTTCCTAAAAACATCTGTAAATAATGATCATTTGTCTCTACATTTCTCATTATTATATTACTAATTTCTTTTTTTAAAGATATATCACCTAATTTTTCTAAAGCCATGTTGAATAATTGAAACCCTTGTCTTTTTTTAACTTTTAAAAAATTTTAATGGGAGTTTCCTTAACAATTTTCAATTTAATTTAAACATTTGATATTGGTTTTTGAAAATTACTCTTGCCAGGTGCTTATATTTTCTGTTTTAAAATTAGACTTTTCATAGAAATGGTGTATGGTTTTATTAATTGTTACATGGGCTCTGTGGTTTGCTTTGTTTTCTAGCTGAATAATATTTTATTTTTTTTATTAATTCTTGTGTATTTTTGGTGTATTTTGCTATTCTTCTTCTAACTTTTTAATTGACAGCATATTCATTTGCCCCTCTCCTTTAATGTGGAATTTTTGTTGAGGCATCTGGATCCTGAGATCTGCTTCTAGAAAAGGCTTGACCCTGCCTGCAAAAACCCCTTATCTATCTCTTCATGGACCTGTTGTAACCTCCCATGAAACATGACTCTAAGTCAGAATCTTTCATTTTTCACACACAAAAAAAATGATTCTTGTTTTCTATCAGCTTGGTGGAGCACATTGATCTTATTTCAATCAACAACACAAAATATCTGCCCTTCTGGCACTCCCTAATGACAGCTATTTGAGAAGTCTGTCATACAATTCCTGTCACAAGCCCATCCAAGACAACTGGCATCTGAAAGGATGACTCTAAGAATTATGTTAACCATTCACCTTCAAGATCCCCCAAGATGTATTTCAAGTCAGATTAGGTAAAAGCTACACACCTGTGACAGAACCATAGCTATCTCTATATCCTTCCCCCTCCCCCACAACCAGAACTGCCTTTACAGAATTACTATAAACTGATATTATCCACTGGCTTTCATTGGAAGCCAATATAAAAGATGCATGGAATTTCTCTGCATTTTTAAAAGAATGGATAATGAAGACTTTTCTATTATATTCTAAATGTCACTTAGATAAAAATTTTACATGATATACTTATCTCAGAACTTTGGAACTGGAAATTATTTGTCTCTTTTGAAATGGCATACATTATTTTACTAAATAATGAATGCCATGGAATTCATGGCATTCCCTTAATTGCCTTGACTGACAGAAAGCTCAGTGTTGTGGTATGCCTAAGCCCTGTCTGTTTCTTTAGCATCCTTTCCTTGCCCCTTTTTCTTTTGTGCTCAGGCTCTCTCTGTCTGTCTCCCTTTTTCTCTATCTCCCTCCTTTTCCCTCTTAGTGTGATGCCTTTATGAGTTTTGCTCTTACCACTCTTTTATTGTAAGCTGCCTTTGTGGAAATAGGTGAGGTATAATTAAGTCACATTGTGTATAGATATGGCAATAAAAACTAATATATAAAGCTAAGGAAAAAGGATTGATATATGTGCTTATTTTTACCTTTAATAGATTTTTGGGTCCTATGCTTGATATAAATATGAAAAGATATTATAGTTTCCTTCTGTAAAAAATCATTTTTGAAATTATGCCCCATTTTTCTGGCTGTGTGTAAGAAGAATACAGGTTGGAAATTGGGTGTTTGGGAGAGAGGCTACCAACACTTGAAAACTGTAATGATATAAGGGGAAGAATACTAGTAGAGAAGCTTTTTAATTGTCTGTTTCAATACTATAATACAAGGAGATTGAAAACGAAAAAATCAAACAGCCTTTTATTTTATTGCCAAACCATTGCTAGTGACCTTCCAGGCCCCTACACATGGTTTAAAGAGTTTACTCTAAGCAAAAAAATAGGCAATAAATAAAAGTCAAAATTTTCTTTCAAAATCTTGCTATTATATTGTCTTGGTCAAGAAAGCTAATTCCAGAGATCCCATGCTGTTCTATTTTAGATAATTTTTATAGATAGATAGATAGATAGATAGATAGATAGATAGATAGATAGATGATAGATAGATAGATAGATGATAGATAGATAGATAGAGATAGATAGATAGATAGATAGATAGATAGATAGATAGATAGATAGATAGATAGATAGATAGATAGATAGATGATAGATAGATTATTAGAGAGTTTTGAACTTAAAAAACAATCATGTACTTGTATGGAACTCCCATACAACACCCTTCCACCAACACACCACATTGTTGTGGAGCATTTGTTACAGATTATAAGACAATATCACCAGACTATTATTACTAACTATGATCTATAGTGTGCATTTAGTATATTTTTTCATACCCCCCCCAATTATTAACACAGTACATCTTTGGCATTGATGTAAGAATATTACAGTATTGTTCTTAACTATAGCCCATAGGTTACATTAATTGCATTTCCTATGCTTCTCCTCATTCTTACCATTTTGCAATAGTGATGTACATTTGTTCAAGTTCATAGAAGGACATTCTTGTATTTGTACTATTAACCACAATTCTTATCAATCTCTGGGTTCATTGTGTTATTCAGTCCCTAGATTATTCTCTAGCATTCTTTCAGTTGACATTTACATCCCTAGACTATCCTTTTCAGCCACAATCCCATTTATAGACCAACTGCATTAGTTCTACTCACTATAATGTGTTGCCATCAACTCAATCCATTTCCACATTTTTACAATCAAGCTAATTAAAATTTCTACAAACATTAAGCATCAGTTGTTCTTCTCAGCCCTCCTCTTATCTCCTAATAACCTTTTCTCTAGGTTTTAACTTCATGTGTTTATTCTTCATATTAATTCATATTAATAAGACCATGTAATATTTGTCCTTTTGGCTTATTTCACTTAACAAAATGTGTTCAGGGTTCATCCATGTTATCATATGTGCCCCAATTTCATTTCTTCTTACAGCAGCATAATATTCCATCATAAGTATATACTGCATTTTGTTTATCCTTTCATTGGTTGATGGACACTTGGGGTGTTTCCATCTTTTGGGAAACTTTGAATAATGCTGTTATGAACATCAGTGTGCAGTGTCTGTTACAACAGTGTTTTCAATTCTTCTGGATATATTCCTCATAGAGGAACTGCTGGATCATATGGCAGTTTTTTATTGAGCATTCAGAGGAACTGCCAAACTGTCTTCCACAAGAGCTGCACCATTTTATATTCCCACCAACAGGAAAAGAGTATTCCTATTTCTCCTCATCCTCTCCAGCACTTATTGTTTTCAGTTTTGTTTTGTTTTAATAAAGGCCATTCTGTGCAGTAGGAGATGATATCTCATCCTTTTGATTTGCATTTCCCTAATAGCTAGTAATATTGAACATTTTTCTTTTGCTTTTTGGCCACTTGTATTTCCCCTTTGGGAGAAATGTCTAAGTCTTTTGTCCATTTTTAAATTAGATTTCTTGCTCTTTATTTGTTGGGCTGTAGAATCTCTTTATATAGAATTGGATATGTGGTTTCCAAATATTTTCGCCTATTGTGTGGGGTGCCTTTTCACTTTCTTGGCAAAGTCCTTTTTATCATAAATGTGTTTAAGGTTGAAGAGATCCCATTTTAGCCATGTTGTCTTTCATTGCTCATGCTTTGTGTGTGAGGTTGAAGAATCCACCATCTGGAATCTTTGTGCTGTCCATGTACCAGATGGACCTGGAGCTCCAGAGGAGTTGCAACACCTACTCCCCATTCACCGGACTCACCCAGGACAACTAACTAGGTGGTGAGGATTGACAACCACCATACCAAGGAAATGAGAGAGCCTACAAATGCAAGTAAGAGAGTCCCATCCATTGGCTGTATGGGATTGAAGCCTCTTCTCAGAGGTGGAGTGGACATCAGCATCCCAGAATCCTCAGAATTGGGGAATGAACTATGGACTGGATTGGACTTACTGGTATTCTACTATAGACATATTGTGATTCTAGAAGTGAACAAAATTACAACATTGATGTGAAGGCAGTGACCACTGGACACTCTGGGGGCAAGGAGAGGGAAAAACAGTTGTAATACAGGGGCTTTTTGGGGACTTGGGAATAGTCCTGAATGACATTGCAACAACAGATATAGGCTATTTTATATCATCCCATAACATACAGAACTGTGTGGGAGAGTGTAGACTACAATGTGAAATATGGCCATGCTCAGTGGCAGTTCCCCAGGAACCTTTTATCAATTGCAATGAATGTGCCACACTAATGAAGAATGTTTATTATGTGGGAGGGTGTAGGAGGTGTGGGGAGAGGGGTATATGGGAATCCTATATTTTTTGTGTAACATTTGTGTAATCTAAGTATCTTTTAAAAAATAAAAAAAATAAAATAAAATAAACATAAAAAAAAAAAAAGAATCTACCACCTACCACCAGGTCTTGATGATGTTCCCTTACATTTTCTTCTAGGATTCTTATGGTTCTAGCTTTTAAATTTGGGTCTTTGATCCATTTTATGTTAATTTTTTTATAAGGTGTGAGGTAGGGATCTTCTCTCTTTCTTTTGGATATAGATATCCGGGTCTCCCAGTATCATTTGTTGAATATGCGGTTCTGCCATAGTTGGGTGGGTTTGATAGCCTTGTCAAAAATCACCCGACCATCGATGTGAGGGTCTGTTTCTGAACCACCAAGTCAGTTCCACTGGTCTATGTATCTATCTTTATGCCAATACCATGCTGTTTTTATCACTTAACTAAGTAACATGATTTAAACTCCAGAAGTGAGAGTTCTTCAACTTTGCTCTTCCTTTTGAGATGTTTCTGGCTACTTGGGGACCTTTATGCTTCCAAATAAATTGCATAATTGTGTTTTCCACTTCTTTGAAAATGCTGGTGGAATTTTTATCGGGATTGCATTGAATCTGTATATAAGTTTGGGTAGAATTGGCATCTTAACAATATTTATTCTTCCAATCCATGAGCATGGAATACTCTCCCGTTTATTTAGGTCATTTTAAATTTCTTTGAGCAATGCATTGTAGTTTTCTGAATACAAGTGCTTTACACCCTTGGTTAAGTTTATTCCTAAATATTTGGTTCTGTTTGTCACTATTGTAAATGGAAATTTTTTCCTGATTTCCTCCTCAGATTGTGCATTACTAGTGTATAGAAACACTGTTGATTTTTGCATATTATTCTTGTATCCTGACACACTCCTGAAATCCCCTATTACTTCTAGCAGTTTTGTTGTAGATTTTTTTGGAATATTCTAGGTATAGGATCATATAATCTGTAAATAGTGAAAGTTTTATTTCTTCCTTTCTGATTTGAATGACTTATTTTGTAACAAATAAATTTTATTGATATATATTAATAAAACATATATCCATCCAAAGTACACAATCAGTGGTATTCGGTGGAATCACCACTTCAATCATTCTTAGACATTTCATTATTCCAATAATAATAAACTAACAAACAAAACTCATCACCTCTCAATCTCTCTGTGTTTCCCCTGACATACACAATTGCTATTCTGTTTCCTTCTCTCTAGTATATTTGTATTTATATTTTATAAAAATCATCTTATATATGTAATATCAACCATATTCATGTTTCACATGAGTTTTTTTATTTGTATTTTTTATTATATATTATATATATATATATATTTATAATATATATATATCTGCCTAATAATATTCATCTGACTCATCTGTCCTGTGTAAAGCTGGAAACATACTAATTCCATCGAGAGTACTGTGCAAATCCTTGGATAATATTCACTCTTAAATTTGACATTTTTAAATATTATGATGTGAAACTAATACAAGTCATGTCATAGGAAAAGATAGGGAAGAAAACAAAGATATTCATTTTATATACATATATAAACATACTCATAACAAAACAAGGAAGAAATATTCATGACCCATTACAGTCCTAGTTTCTTTCATATGGCTGAAGTACAAATTTATCACTACATCCTTGTGTTACCCATTCCATGTACCCTTTATTTATTTATTTTATTTATTATTTTAAAAGATGCTAAGATTACATAAATTTTACACAAAAATTACAGGGATTTCCATGTTCCCCACCTCCCACACCTCTCATAACATCCAGATAAACATCTTTCATTAGTGTGGCACATCACCTGCAATGGATATACACATCCTGGGGCTTAGCCACTAACCATGGACCATAGTTCACATTATAGACCACACTCTCTCCCACACAGTTCTGCAAGTTATATGCTAATGTAAAATGGCCTATATCTGTCTTTGTAATGTCACTCAGGATAATTCCCAAGTCCTGAAAAAGCACCTGTACTACAACTGCTTTTTCCTTCCCTGCCCCAAAACTGTCCAGTGACCACTGACTCACCCTCACTGTTGTAATTTCTTCCATTGCTTGAATCACATTATGTCTACAACAGAATACTATTAAGTCCACTCTAGTCCATATCTCTTCCCCCCATCCTGAGGAGTTTGGGATGGTGATGTCCACTCCACCTCCAATTGAGAGGGGGCTTATATCCCATGGATATGGTGGATGAGATTATCCTGCCTGCAGCTTCAGGCTCTCTCCATTCCCTGGGATGGCTGTTGTTCATCATCGTCTCCTCACCAGGTGACTTGGGTTAGTCCATTGAGCTATAGAGTAGGAGCTGCAACTTTATCGAGATTCCAGGCACACCTGGCACATCACATGAGGTTTTAATATCTTATAAGTCTCATGTTACAGTTTTTAGTTTTACTTCTAGTAATATGCATGATCTTAGACTTTCTGTTTCAACCACTGTCGTATCCATACAATAGCACTGCTAGTTATAAACACCATGAAATGCTTTAACAATTTTTATTCATTTCCAAAGATTTAAAAATGACCTTTTTACCAATTCTGCACAGATATAACCTTCAGCTTTCCATTGTCTACCCTCCTTCTATTTTCTGCCTACCTATATCCTAATTATTAACTCCAGGAGTTTACACAATATATTTGGTTCATAACAGTGCAATCATACAGTATTTGTCCTTCTGTGTCTCACTTGCTTTACTCAACATAATGTCCTCCAAGTTCATCCATGTTGTAATATGCTTCATCACTTCATTTCTTCACAATATTTTATCATGTGTATACACCACAATTTCTTTATCCATTCATCAGTTGATGGACACCTGGATTGTTTCCAACATTTTGCAATCAAGAGTAATGTGGCTATGAACATTGATGTGCAGATGTCTCTTCATGTCTCTTCTCTCAATTCTTCTGGGTATATACCTGGTAATGGTATTACCAGGAAACAGGGCAAGTCTACATTCAAATTCCTTAGGAACTGCCAAACAGTCTTCCACAGTGGCTGTAACATACTACATTCCCACCAATAGTGAATAAGTGTTCTTACTTCTCCACATCCTCTCCAATATTTACAGTTTTCCAACTTTTTAATAGCAGCCTGTCTAATAGATATGAAATGATATCTCATTGTAGTTTTGATTTACATTTCCCTAATCACTAGTGATGTTGAACATTTTTTCATATGTTTGTTTGCCATTTGTGTTTCTTCTTTGGACAATTGTCTTTTCAAGTCTTTTGCCCATTTTTTAATTGGGCAGTTTTTCTTTTTTATTGTTGAATTGTATGATCTCTTTGTATATCATGGATATTAAACCCTTATCAGATTGTGATTGTCAAATATTTTCTTCCATTGAGTCAGTTGTCTTTTCACCTTTTTGACAAAGTTCTTTGCAGTGAAAAAGTGTTTAATTTTGAGGAGGTTCTATTTATCTTCTTTATTTCATTTGTTCCTTGTGCTTTGTGTGTAAAATTTCAAAAACAACCACCTACCAAAAGACCTTGAAGATGTTTTCCTACATATTCTTCTAGGAATTTTATGGTTGTTGCTTTTATATTTTGTTTCTTGATCTATTCTGAGGTAATTTTTGTATAAGGTGTGAGATAGGGGTCTTTTTCTTTTTTATATGAATATCCAGTTCTCCCAGCACCATTTGTTGAATAGACTCTTCTGTCCCAGCTTGGAAGGCTTGACCACCTTGTCAAAAATCACTTCACTGTAGATGTGAGGATCTCTTTTTGAGTTCTTCATTCTGTTCCATTGGTCAATGTGTCTGTCTTTATACAAGTACTATGCTGTTTTTACCACTGTAGCTAGGTAATAAGCCTTAAAGTCTGGAGGTGAGAGTCCTTCAACTTCATTCTTTTTAAATAACTTTTTGGCTATTCGGGGCCTCTTACCCTTCCAAATAAATTTGATAATTGGTTTTTCCACCTCTGCCAAAAAAGGCTGTTGGAATTTTTATTGGGATTTCATTGAATCTATAAATCAGTTTGAGTAGAATTGACATCTTAGTGATATTTAGTCTTCCAATCCTTGAACACAGAATGTCCTTCCATTCATTTAAGTCTTCTTCAATTTCTTTTAGTAATGTGTTTTGAGTTTTCTGAATATAGGTTTGATGAATTTTATTTCTTTTTCTTGCCTGATTGCTCTAGCTAGAACCTCTAGCACTGTATTGAACAACAGTAGTGACAGTGAGCATCCTTGATTTGTTCCCAATCTCAACATGAAAGCTTTCAGTCTTTCACTATTGAGTACAATGTTAGCTGTGGGTTTTTCATATATGGCCTTTATCATGTTAAGAACACTTCTATCTTTTTGTGTGGTATTTTTATAAAGAAAGGATGCTGTATTTTGTCAAACGTCTTTTTTGTATCAATTGAGATGATAATTTTTCTTCTTTGATATATGATGTGATACATTATGCTGACAGAATTTCTTGTGTTGAATCACACTTGTAAGGATGGCATAAAAGCCAGTTGATCATGATGAATAATTCTGTTAACGTGTTGTTAGATTTGATTAGTAAGTATTTTTTGTATCATTTTTTAATTACTTTTTTTTATTGTGGGTAAAAATCAAAATTTTCACAATACATACCACTATTTGTAAAATGTTATATAAATATATATGCATATATGTGCATTTGCTTACAAAAATGTTATTTACATATGTATAAATATATTTTAAGAGGTGCTTAGATTACCGAAAATATTACAGAGAACCCCCCTGGGATTCCCATGTTGCCCACCTCCCACACCTCCTACCACATCCCACCACTTTCCAGTTGTGTTACCAGTTGGCACTTGGCATTAATCCCTCATTGCCAGGGAGGCTCATCCCCGGGAGTCATGTCCCACGTTGGGGAGAAGGTAATGCAATCATATGCTGAGTTTGGCTTAGAGAGAGGCCACATTTGAGTAACAAGGAGGCTCTCAGGTGACAAACCTTAGGCACCCCACAACTGGAGGCTAAGTCTCAGTTACAAGAGCAAAGACTCAAAAGGGTAGTCATCAATAAAAAGAACACATCAGTGGGTCATCCTCTTTTGACAGACACTGTCCCTAACTCAGAGGACTATTGCTGTTCCTTTGGAGACTGTGGCAGAGCTCTCCAGGCTAGGAATTCAGATTCCCTCATTCATTGTGTGATTGTCCACCCATCGTGACCATGCCCCATCTTTTGATCTTTAGAACGATTTTGTATATCTTCATGTATATTCAGATGAACTAATTCCCATGAATCCCCCCTCCCAGACACCCCCCACCAATAATCCCCTGCAGTACCCATTGTAACCCTTCTGTGATCCAAATCCTCCATGAACTTGTAGTCCATAAAATAATCAAATACATTTACTAGGAAAAATAAACAACTATGATAAGTTTACATGCAAGAGACAAACATAAAGGAAACTCAGGGAAAAAAAAGAGAGAAGGAAAAAAAAACAAGAAAAAAAAACAAAAACAAATAATCAAACAAACAAAACAAAATATAATTAGCGGATTGGGACATTCAAAAAAGTGGGCAAAAAAGCAAAGGAAATGCCTTTAAATATATATATATCCTTTTTTTTTTCCTTTCTCTTTTCATTTTTTTCCCTTCCTTTATCACTGTGTTATCAGATGTCCAGTGTGCCGTGACATCTTCCCCCTCTCAATACCCATTGTCTCCCAAATTTTCATTTAATTTTCAAAGAGGTTTTAGGTCACAGCAAAGTCACACATGGAGTGCCAGAGATTCCCAGATACCAAAACACCCCCCCTTCCCAACCCCATATTAACCCCCACTTTGTTTTTGGATTTAGCATTGTTATAACTGTTATACAGAAAGCAAAATATAGCAACTAAACATTGTCAATGATTTACAGTATAGTTTACAATTTAAATGATACAGTTTAATAATTTTGATGATATTTACCATGTCCTGTGACCATTACCATAAGGTAATGGAAAACCTTCCCCCTGACCACCAAACACTATATTAGATCTTGACTGTTCCCTTCCACCCAGGCCCCTGGGGCCCACAATACCACCCTATCCTGACCCGTGGAATGTCAAGATTCACAGTTACATGCCCTGGGAATTTGAACCTGCCCTTCCTAATCCACCCACCCGACAGTGCTGCACGACCAAACCCAGGAACACCACCACTCATCTGCCCCATCCCCCAACATGCAACCACACTTTATCCCTTTACAATAGATTATGTCCATATGGGTGATGGCTCAAAGCCTGCTCTTCTCTTACTCTCCCTTGTTAACTTATCTTTCAGACAATGGTTCTCAGAGACTGCTCACTTTCCTCAGTTCAGATCAGTGAGGTCATATACTGTTCATCCTTCAGTGCCGGGCTTGCTTCACTCAACATAAGGTCTTCAAGATTGATCCACGTTATTCCATGTGTTAACATTTTGTTCCTTCTTACAGCTAAGTAATATTCCATTCATCTGTTGATGGGCACCGGGGCTGATTCCAACTTTTGGCAATGGTGAACAATGCCGCTATGAACATTGATGTGCATATATCTGTTTGTCTTTGCTTTCAGTTCTTCTGGGTATATACCCAGCAGTGGAATTGCTGGATCATATGGAAGATCTATTGCTAGTTTTCTGAGGAATGGCCAAACTGTCCTCCACAATGACTGAACCATAACGCAGTCCCACCAGCAGTGGATGAGGGTTCCTATTCCTCCATATCCTCACCAACATTTAGTGTCTCCTGTTTTTTTAATAGCTGCCATTCTGATGGGTGTAAGATGGTATCGCATTGTAGTTTTGATTTGCATTTCCCCGATACCAAGCGATGTGGAGCATTTTTTTCATGTGCTTTTTAGCCATTTGTATTTCTTCCTTGGAGAAGTGTCTTTTCAGGTCACTTACCCATTTTTTAAATTGTTTGTTTGTCCTTTTATTTTCAAGGTGTAGGATTTCTTTATATATGCAGGATATTAAGCTCCTGTCAGATATATGGTTGCCAAATATTTTCTCCCATTAGGTAGGCTGCCTTTTTATTTTCTTAATAACATACTTTGAGGTGCAGAAGTTTTTTATTTTGATGAGGTCCCATTTATCTATTTTTTCTCTTGCTGCTCGTGCTTTGGCTGTGAAGTTCATGAAATCATTTCCTATTACAAGGTCCTGTAGATGCTTCCCTACATTATCTTCCAAGTTCTTTATGGTTTTGGCTCTTATATTTAGATCTTTCATCCATCTTGAGTTGATTTTTGTATAAGGTGTGAGATGGTATTCTCCTCTCATTCTTTTGGATATAGATATCCATTTCTCCAAGCACAACTTGTTAAAGAGGCCATTCTCTCCCAACTGATTGGGCCTCGTGGCCTTGTCAAATATCAGATGACTGTATATGCGAGGATCTATATCAGAATTCTCAGTTCGGTTCCATTGGTCAGTAGGTCTATCCTTATGCCAATACCACGCAGTTTTGATCACTGTAGCTTTGTAGTATGTTTTAAAGTCAGGTAATGTGATACCTCCAACTTCTTTTTTCTTTTTCAATATGTCTTTGGCAATTCGGGGTCTCTTGCCTCTCCAAATATATTTTGTGGTTAGTTTTTCCAGATCCTTTAAAAATACAGTGTTGTCGTTTATTGGGATTGCATTAAATCAGTAGATTAGTTTGGGTAGGATAGACATCTTGATGATGTTTAGCCTTCCTATCCATGAACAGGGAATATTTTTCCATTTATTTAAGACTTCTTTGATTTCCTTTAACACTGTTGTGTACTTTTCTGTATAAAAGTCCTTTACATCTTTAGTTAAATTTATTCCTAGGTATTAGATTCTTTTATTTACTGTGGTAAATGGAATTTTTTTCCTGATTTCCTCCTCAGTTTGCTTGTTATTGTTGTACAGAAATGCTACTGCTTTTTGAGCATTGATCTTATAGCCTGCAACATTACTGAACTCCTTTATAAGTTCTAGAAGCCTTATTGTAAATTTCTCAGGGCTTTCTATGTATAGGATCATGTCATCTGCAAATAATGAAATTTTTACTTCTTCTTTTCCAATCTGGATGCCTTTTATGTCCTTTTCTTGTCTCAGTGCTCGTGCAAGTACTTTTAAGACAATGTTAAATAGGAGTGGTGATAGTGGGCATCCTTGTCTTGTTCCCGATCTCAGAGGGAAGGCTTTTAGGATTTCACCGTTGAAAATGATGTTAGCTTTGGGTTTTTCATATATACCCTTTATCATTTTCAGAAAGTTTCTGTCTATTCCTATATTTTGTAGTATTTTTATGAGGAAAGAGTGCTATATTTTGTTGAATGCTTTTTCTGCATCTATAGAGATGATCATGTGATTTTTTTTTCTTTCAATCTGTTTATGTGGTTTATTACATTGATTGATTTTCTTATATTGAACCATCCTTGCATACCTGGGATGAAACCCACTTGGTCATGGTGTATAATCCTTTTGATATGTTGTTGAATGTGATTAGCAAGTATTTTGTTAAGGATTTTAGCATCTAGGTTCATTAGAGAAATTGGTCTGTAATTTTCCTTTCTTGTGGCATCTTTATTTGGTTTTGGTATCAGGGTAATTTTGGCATCATAGAATGAGTTAGGCAATATTCCTTCTACTTCTATTTTTTGGAAGAGCTTAAGTAGAATTGGTGTTAGCTCTTTCCGGAATGTTTGGTAGAATTCAGGTGTGAAGGAATCTGGTCCTGGACTCTTCTTAGTTGGGAGGTTTTTGATGACTGAGTCTATCTCTTTACTTGTAATTGGACTGTTGAGTTCATCTATTTCTTCTTTCATCAATGTCAGCTGTTTTGGGTTTCTTGAAACTTGTCCATTTCCACTAAATTGTCATTCTTGTTGGCATATAATTTTTAAAAGTATCCTCTGATGATACTATTTATTTCTGTGGGGTCAGTAGTGATATGACCTTGCTCATTCCTTATTTTATGTATTTGCATCTGTTCTCTCTTTTTCTTTGTTAGTCTGGGTAAGGGTTTGTCAATTTTATTGATATTCTTGAAGAACCAACTTTTGGTTTTGTTTATTGTTTCCAGTGCTTTCTTATTCTCTATTTCATTTAGTTCTGCTCTAATCTTTGTTATTTCCTGCTTTCTACTTCCTTTAGGTTTAGTTTGTTGTTGTTTTTCCAATTCCTCCAACTGTGCAGTTAGGTCTTCAATTTTAGCTCTTTCTTCTTTTTTAATATATGAATTTATGTCTATGAACTTCCCTCTCAGGACTGCTTTCGCTGCATCCCATAGGTTTTGATATGTTGCGTTGTTGTTTTCATTAGTTGCAAGGTAGTTACTGATTTCTTTTGAGATTTCCTCTTTGACCCACTGTTTGTCTAAGAGGGTCTTGTTTAACTTCCATATCCTTGTGCCTAACCTGTTTCTCTGGCCCTTATTGATTTACAACTTCATTCCGTTGTGGTCAGAGAAATTTGTATAATCTCAATTCTTCTGAATACATTGATTGTTGTTCTGTGTCCTAGCATGTGGTCTATTTTGGAGTATGTTCCCTGTGCACTCGAGAAGAATGTAAATCCCGCTGTATTTGGGTGTAGTGTTCTGTATATGTCTATTAAGTCCAGGTCTTCTAATGTATTGTTGAGTCCCTTAGTTTCTTTATTGACTCTCTGTCTAGATGTTCTGTCTAATGATGATAGTGGTAGTGTTGAAGTCCCCTGCTAAAATTGTAGAGGAATTTATTTCTCCTCTTAGTTTTTCCAGAGTTTGCCGCACGTATTTTGAGGCACCTCGATTAGGTGCGTAAATGTTGATGATTGTTCTCTCTCCTTGAGAGATTACTCCTTTTACTAATATGTAGTGTCCATCTTTGTCTCTTACAATAGTTTTGCATTCAAAGTCTATTTTGTCTGATATTAGAATAGCTACTCCTGTCCTTTTTTTGGCTATTGTTAGCTTGTAAAATGGTTTTCCAGCCATTCACTTTCAGCCTCCTTGAATACCTGGGTTGAAGGTGGGTTTTTTGTAGACAGCATATAGATGGATCATATTTTCTTATCCATTCTGCCAATCTGTGTCTTTTGATTGGTGAATTTAATCCATTAACATTCAATGTTATTACTCGTAATGAATTTCTTACTTCAGCTATTTTTTCTTTGGTTTAATGTATGCCATATGTTGTTTTGTGTCTTTTTTTGTCTTTTCAGTTGTTTTTAAACTCTCCTCCAACTCTCTCTCCCTTGTTTTTTCCTTTCAACTTGTAGAGATTCCTTTAGTATTTCTTGAAGTGCTGGTTTCTTCTTGACATACTCTCTTAATTTCTGTTTATCTGTGAATATTTTGAACTCTCCATCATTTTTGAATGCCAATTTTGCTGGATAAAGAATTCGCAGGTGGAAATTTTTTTTTTTAGTGTTTTGACTATGTCATACCACTGTCTTCTTGCCTCCATGGTTTCAGCTGAGAAATCAGCACTTAATCTTATTGTGCTTCCCTTGTATGTGATGGTTCTCTTTTCTCTTGCTGCTTTGTGTATTTTCTCTTTGTCTTGAGCATTGGACATTTTGACAAGTATATGTCTTGGAGTTGGCCTGTTGGGATTTATAGTATTTGGGGTGCACTGTGCTTCCTGTATCTGTACATCCATCTCTCTCAATAGCATTGGGAAGTTTTCAGCCATTATTTCCTTCAACACTCCTTATGTTCCCTTTCCCTTCTCTTCTCCTTCTGGGATGCCCATAATGCGTATGTTTGTGCATTTTGTTTTATCAGTTAATTCCCTGATTCCATGCTGGATGTTTTCTATCTTTTTGTCTATCTGTTCTACAATCTCTTTGATTTCAGCTGTATTGTCTTCCATATCACTAATTCTTTCCTCTGCCTGTTCAAATCTGCTGTTATGTGAGTCCATCGTCTTTTTCATTTCTTGGCATGTGCCATTGTTCACCAGTGTATCCATTACCTTTTTAGGCATGTTTGCTATTTCTTCAGTATGTTCTCCCAGTGTCTTCTTTATATCCTTAAACTCTTCCTTCAGTTCTTTAAGTTGGTCCATGATATTTGTTTTGATAGCTTTGATTAGTTGTTCGATGTTCTGCATTGCTTCCTGGTTTTTATTTTGTGCATTGGGTGGTAAATGTTTTCCAGTTCTCAGAGTCATTTGTATTTTTCTGTTGCCCTCTGGTCATCATATTATCTTCATGGGCTTGTTCAGTTGATTAGCTTTTCTCTATGCTCTAGAGTTTTATTTATCTGTTGGTTCTGCATGTGAGTTAAGTTTTCTCTTTCACAGTTTTTCTTCTTGTTTTATTTCCTTACTTCTTTCTATGTTCCCTTGAAGGCAAAAGGTTAGGGCCAGAGGAAACAAAAGATGTAAGGAATGCAGAAGGACAATAGTAATATTGATAAAAGTCAGAAGAGGGGCAAAATGAGACTTAATGAGATGAATATGTAAGTTGTGTAGGTAGTGTAGAGTACTAGGAAAAAAAATGGAGTTCCTACAATGGACTGGGAAAACAAATGGAGGAATATATATATAGTGATTTAGAAGGCTAGAATTATGAGGAGGGAGAGAAATAGTAAAGAAAGGTCTGAGAGGAAAAAGTTAATACTAATTAAAAAAAGAAGAAAACAAAATAGATGGAATAGAAATTGACACCCTTGAGTTTGGGGCCTATGAAAAAATGTTGTATCTAAGAGCCACAACAGAAAACAGAAGGCAGAAAGATGCAGGAAGGATAAACGATAGTTTGTAATACAAAATCAATATATACAGCGAGTGGGAAATTACTGAAAAAGAAGCATAGCTAAGAAGCGACAAGCTAGCAGCATCTATTTTTTAAAAAATGAAAGAAAAAAGAAAGGGGGGAGGAAAGAGGAAAGAAAAGCAAGGGACCAGAAAGAAACAGAGAGAAAGCAAAGATCCACACAGGCAAGCAGTCAAACAGAGCTAAGAGGGGTCAATGATTTCCCTAGGGTCCACGTGGATCCTTCCTGCCTACTTGTGTTTATCAATCAATTTCCCCACAGGGTTCTATATGCAGGTCCTGAAGCAGCTTTTAGCTATTAAACTAAATTAAAAAGAATTTACTTTTCCTTTATTGAAGTGACCTTCTCCCTTTTTTTTTTTTTTTTAATTTTTTTTTAGCGAAATACAGGACCAAAAATAATTCCTCCTCTAAATCAACCCCCTTACAGAAGGACCCTAGCTGGGTCCATGGAAATTAATCAAGCACGTCCCACTTCCTGGACTCCCCAGTATAGCTGTAGCTCTGATGTTAGTCTGTGCGGAGTGCTAAAGATGGCCAATTCCGCCCCTTCTCGAGCCTAGCTGGAGCATCACCGGGTTGCTAAGTAAATCAGTTTGAGTGCAGATTTGCATCTGCTCTCAGCCTAATGCTGCTTCAGGTCGGCTTATCTGCTCCCCAAAGCTATGGGGCGGTGCAGGCAGCCAGATCGATGTCTAAAAATAAAAAATACCCTTCCTTGTCCTCCAACAGAACCCTCCCTCTTTTGGGAAGTGTCCCTTCTTCCTGGCTCCACAGCAGCCCAGGGTCTTATCCCTGGGTCTCTAGGGAAATCAGCTCCATCCCCCGACCAGAATCCCCGCTCCAGTTCACCGGGTGCCGATTAGCTCGTTTGTTCTGTTCACGCAAGATCCAAGGAGCACCAGGCAGCCAGATCCCCAGAAAATAAAACTTTCTCACCTGCTTGCAGCACCAAGTGGCCCTTTTATTTTATTTTATATTTTCTCACTAACCGCAGGGCTCAGCCATCTGTGCCAACCACCACCAGCAGCCTTAAAACTCAGGAATCTCCACCGTTCCATCTATGCCATTGATCCACGCAGATAGATGTCCCAAGCTTCTCACTCCGTGCATGCACAGCACAGATCCCCGGGCAGGACCCCGTCCACAATCTGCCTTGCTCTGGGTGCTTGCAGTGTGTACCCTCCTACACTAACTCTATCTTGGCCCCCAGCTGATTAGTGAGTATTTTGTTGAGGATTTTTGCATCCATATTCATTAGAGAAATGGATCTGTAGATTTCTTTTTTCATAATATCTTTATCTGGCTTTGGTATTAGAGTGATATTGGCTTCATAGAATGAGTTTTGTATCATTCCTTCTTGTTCAATTTTTTGGATGTTCTTGAGTAGGATTGGTATTAAATCTCTGTTTTGTAGAACTCATCTGTGAAGCCATCCAGTACTGGGCTTTTAATTTGGGGAAGTTGTTTGATGACTATTTCATTCTCTTTACTTGTGATTGTTTTCTTGAGGTCTTCTATTTCTTCTATGTTCAGTGTAGGTTGTTTGTACATTCCTAGGAATTTTTCCATTTCATCTGTATTGTCTGGATTGTTGGTGTACAGCTGTTCATAGTATCCTCTTAGGATCTCTTTTATTTCTGTGGGTTCAGCAGTAATGTTCCCATTTTCATTTTATTTGTTTTCAACTTCTTTCTTTTTTTCTCAGTCTAGCTAAGAGTTTGTTGCATTTGTTAATCTTTTAAAAGTACCAAATTGTGTGTTTGTTAATTCTCTCTATTTTTTTTTGTTTTAGTTGTTGTTTATTCTTGTTGTTCTCAATTTCATTTATTTCTAATCTGATATTTGTTATTTCTTTCTGCTTGCTTTGGGATTAGTTTGCTGTTCTTTTCCTAGTTCCTCCATCTGTGTACTTAGGTCATTGATTTTTAACTTTCTTCTTTTTTACTGTAAGATACTATTTTTCCAGTATCCCACATACTTACATGTTGTGTTCTTGTTTTCATTCATCTTCAGATATTTATTGATTTGTCTTGCAATTTCTCCTTTGACCCACTGATTATTTAAGTGTGCCATTTAATCCCATATTTGCAAATTTTCCCTTTTTCTGTCTGTTTTTGTTTTCCAACTTTATTCCATTATAATCAGAGAAAGTGCTTTGTATAATTTCAATCTTGCTGAATTTGTTGAGATCTGCTTTGTGATCCAACATATGGTCTATCCTGGAGAAAGGTCCATGAGCACTTGAGAAGAATGTATTTCCTGGTGTTTGGGAGTGCAATGTTCTGTGTATGTCTATTAGGTTTAGTCCATTTATCATATTATTCAAGCTCTCTGTTTCTTTATTGATCCTTTGCCCAAATGTTCTATCCAGTGCTGACAGTGATGTATTGAAGTCTCCAAATATTATTGTAGAGACATCTATTTCTCTCTTCAGTTTTGCTAGTATTTCCCTCATATACTTTGGGACATCCTGGTTAGTTGCATATACATATATAATTATTATTTCTTCCTGGTGAACTGCCCATTTATAAATATATAATGTTCTTCCTTGTTTCTAATAACAATTTTGCTTTTCAAAGTAATTTTATCCATTATAAAATAGTATAGCTGGAGTATAGCTACTCCAGCATTTTAAAAAAATTTTCCTTTCTTTTTTTTTGGTTACTGCATGTGTGTTACATCTTTCCTTTCATTTTCAATCTACTGGTATCCTTGAGTCTAGGTGAGTCTTTTGTAGACAGCATATAGATGGCTTATATTTAAGAATATGGAACACTTCATGAATTTGCAAGTCATCCTTCCACCAGGGCCATGCTAATATTTTCTGTATCATTCCAATTTTAGTATGTGTTCTGCCAATGTAAGCACACTTAGTTACTTTTTAAACAAAGGAGCCTCATTTTACCCATTTGGTCTCAATCATTTAGAGATCTAGTCTAAAATACTCGTCATAGGTGCCTGGGAGTTTCCATAACTGGACTCTATTCTACAATGATTCCCTCAAGAAATACAGGTGTGGAATGTAGGTTTTTGTGACATCAGAGGCTTACCATAGTGTCATATTATTGGCCAGCCTCTGGCTTCCCTCATTCTGGGCTCTGAGGCAGGCCACAAGTTAACCTACCACACCTGAGTTCAGGTAGAGCCCCAGACTGCCTTATAAGACCCTTCATAATCTGTGCAAGACTGTGTGCTTTCTCTACTGAGACCCAAGAATTGTGGAGAATGAATGCTTACCTTATGCCTCATCCTTTAGGAAGGTAGTAGCAAATTCAAACAAATAATCCTCCAAGAATTATTTATCACAGATGTCCCTAATAGCCCTGAATTTTTCAGCATTTTTGAGGTTGGCAGTATTAGTGCAATCCTACATCCACCCCTTACACTATCCTCTACAAAAGCAAAATAAGAAGTAATGGGGATAATATTTCTAAACTCTTTTCTGGTGTTTTCTTTAATCCTTTAATCTTCATTGCTCTGAGACAAGTCACTGCATGAATGGCATTCATTACATTAGGAGAAAATAAGTGACAACTTAAAACAAAGTGTTTTGAAAAACAGACTTTTTTTTTTAAAGGAGGTGGTGGTTCTAAATTCCTCAAACTTTTCTTTTTTTGAATTTTTAAAAATTTTTAAACAATTTATTGAAGTATATCATTCATACATGAACATACATAAACTTTAAGTGTTCAGTAAACATTGTCATCATACAAAACAAACATGCATATCATCATACAGGGCTCCCACACATCACCCCCTTCAAACATCCTGCATTGTTGTGAAACATTTGTTAAAAAATCATGAAAGAGAATTGTCAAAGTATTACTGCTAACTATAGTCTGGATCTTCCTCCCCTACACATTTTTTTAATTTATTTACTTTTATGTATTTTTACCACTCCCCCCCATTTTTACTCTTTCTGTGTCCATTCACTGAGCAAGTCTCTGTGTCCATTTCCTGCACTCTCATCTCATCCTTCTCCTTCTGTCTTCACTGGGACTCAATACTTGGAACTTCAGACGTGGGAGAGAGGCATCCTACTACCGCCTACACCACATTTTTTCCTGTTTTTTTGGTGCACCTCATCTTGGCTCTCCCTTGTGTCCCTCTTCTGTTATGTCATCATCGTGCTGCATGGTTTGTGGGGCCTGGTGGAGCACCCACACACAGGGCCTGGTGGCTCACCCACTCTTCTTAATATATCAAGAGAGAAACTATGACTTCTGAGCAACAAAGAGCTTTCCACTTGAAGGGACAAGAAGCTAAATGAGTACTCAATAGTGAGAATGGTAAGATGTGCAGTAGGTGAGAAAGGGGTAGATTCCCCACCAGAAGGAAACACGGTTATGGTTAAGTATTGCATTGTTCTGGGGCTGAAAGGCACACATCACCAGAAACTACCTCACTCTGGAGTAGGAGGAAGCCTGTGTATTACAGCTGTGGAAGGAAAAAAGAAAGAATGGAAAGATAAAGAAAAACTTACTCTATTTTCTTATTTTTATTTCCATGACTGGCAACCATTTGCGCTCTTCATCCATCCTGTCCCAAAGCTAGAGAAAAAGAACCCTCTCAAAGCTCTGTAGTATCAACCTTATCTGTACTATACTTTAAAGTACAGAAAAGCCACACCCTTTCCTAGGTTTTCTTTCTGCTTTCCCTTGCCCTGTGAGACATAGTCAGCCCAGCAGGATATCTCTATGCTCCTCACTTCCCATCACTTCTTTTTGCCCTGTTTTTAATATATTATTCTGTTTTTATTTACTTTAGCTACAAAGCCAAAAATAACCCAATTGCATGAAAAAAGTCCTTTTTTTTTTCTTATTTTTACTTCTAGGTAGAAGGTTACAAGAAAATGCAAAGAAAAACAATTATTTTTTGCTCCTAGTCTAAAAGAAACATTGAGCAATCTACACAATTTTAAAAATACTTTTGCTTATAGTCTGACTATGAAGAAATGAGGATAAAAATCACCATTTTCTTGTTATTCTGCAGTTCATGAAAGTCAGGATTTCAGGGGAACCTGTAACAGCCTGTTCTCAGTGTTGCAAACACCATCACTCTGAATGAGTTCTTAGTGAAAGGTCTCAGTTTTTCTTATATGGTACATAACTTATTTTTTTGCTTTTATTCCTATATTTCCATTTTTCAAATGCAAATATGAGAACACATAAAAGAAATGATAGTCCCCTTTCTCAGTAGCAGGAAATTCATAAAGAAGATTTATTTTCATCTTTAACAGAGAGACCCATTAAAATATATATATTTCAAAAAATGAATAGGAAATTCTCTCTTGTTTGCACCAGGGGTTAATAAAGAAAGCAGAGAAATCCTGATTCACATGAAAAATTAAGAAGAAATTTCATTTTAAGTACAGATAAGTATTTTGACTTACTAAATATGTCTCAAAAGTCAGAGTTTAAACACCAGGCACTGACACTTCAAGAGGATCTTCAATTCATGAAATGTCACAGTCTCCCAATAAAAGCTTCCAGCAAAAATGCTAAATGTCTGTTCTCTTTTATTTACCTAAGTTCTCAACATATTTTTAAAAATAATTCTCTGTCTGTTCACATGCTGGTTGAGCCCTGAATCTCAGCAAAGTTGCAAAACCTACTCTGCAGTTCATTGGACTCACCCAGGAGAAGAAACAAAAGGATGATGATGTATAGCACCCATCCCACAAAACAGAGAGTATCTACAACTGCAAGCAAGACAGTTCCATCCACCTGCCCCATGAGATCTAAGCCTGTCTCAATCAGAAACAGAGTCGGCATCACCATCCCCAAATCCTCAAGATTGAGGAATGAACAAACATAAGGGGGAATGCAATTATGGACTAAAGTAGACTTATGACTATTCTAGCAATGGAAGAAACTCTATCATTGATATAAAGGCAGTGGTCACAAGAAGTTCTGAGGGAAGGGAAAGGGAAGAATGGGTGTTACATGGGACATTTTTGGGACACTGGAATTGTCCTGCATGACATTGCAATGACAGATGCAGGCCACTATATATTTAATCAAAACATAAAATTGTGCAGTGCAAAGTGTATACCATAATGTAAACTATAGCCCATGGTTAGCAGCAATGCTTCAATATGTGCTCATTAATTGTAACAAATGTACCACACTAGTGAAAGATATTGTTAATGGGGGAAAGTGTGGAAGGATATATGGGAATGCCCTATATTTTAGATGTAACATTTATGTAATCTAAAGCTTCTTCAAAAATAATAAAAAATAAATGTACTTGCAACTGCAAAAATTAAAAAAAAATAAAATAAACCTCAGAAAGCAAGTCCATCTTATTCACCAAAGCATATCTTATGTGTCTATTTGTGACTCTGCCAGGAAAAAATACTTTACAAAAATAAACAATATTCCTTAGCCTATAGGAGTATACTTTATACATGTGTTCTAAATGTACTACCTATAACCTCCAAGCCAAGTCTTAAGGTATAAATGGACTGCATATACTTAAAAAGACCCTCTTATTGTGACCACTGTAATGACAGAGGAATTCCTTGGTAGTGCTAAAAATATCAAGCACCTGACAGGTCTGAACACAACAGAGGAAAGGGAAGCAGGGTTCCAGGAGCCTAGGTGTCCCATCCAAACTCTGAAGCTTCCAGCCCTAAGCATTAGGCCCCATCACATCTCTTCTTGCCTCCTGTTCATCAGAAAGAGGAAGAGACAAAGAGGGTCATGTCTAAGGTCCTTTCCAGGTTTACAGGCAGTTGAATGGTAAGTCAGACTCTAATTTTTAACTTTTTCTGTTTTTTTTTATTTTTTCTTTAAAACACCATTTTACTGTACTTTATCCCTATTTGAACTAAAATTTGTTAAAATGCAGACTCAATGGTGTTCTGTTTAGTTGGCTTAGTTATTTTAAGGGAAACTGACCAATGGCATTTCTTACTTTTAATCCACTAGAGCCTATGAGGAAATATATTTTCATAATGAATTTTCAATTATCTTATGCTCCTATATATGTGAATGGTAGTTTTACATGACTAACAAAACACCGTGGCTAGGCAAGCTTGTCTAGGGGCAAAATCACTTAAAATTCCTTATCCTGTTGACCTCTCAGAAAGAAAACCTCATCAGAAGTTAGAAGTAATTGGTCTAAGGGGTGTTGTGCTTCCCCTAAATTCTCAAGTCAGCAGCATCTTCATGTCTGACATTTTCCCTTTGGTCAAATGGAATCACTCTCCCGTGAAGAGGTTGGCAATCCTTTCATCACAGTGTTACAAAGTAGGTACTTTTGGAAACATTTTTCTCACTTGACTATCTCAAAAAACCCTCCATAATTGATAAATCTGCCAAGTTCATCTCCAAACAGATACTGTGATGCTTGCCTCAACATTTTGCTTTGGCATTTGAAGCCCTTGTTACTGACTTAAAAATAGAAGGATATAGAAAAGGGAAACAGCATCAAGAGAATGTATGAACCTGATAAAACACCACGGGGGAAATGAAAGTGAGAGAACAATAACTATTTTTTCCTTCATCACATCATCATAACTTCAAGAGAAAAATGGAGGTGTTTATTTGAGAAACCATTCCCTAGGTCTAATCTCCTTGACAAAGTGATGAGATTCAAAAAAGAAAGTAAGTTCTAATCAGTTTCCCTCTTAATATTTAATTTTTCACTGAAGGCAACAGTTATAATTTTATAGGCTGTAAATTATAGGTACTAAATAAAAGTTAGATGAAGGGGTGCAGGAATGAAAAAAAATAAATGAATTAATAGTTTTAAACCTACTTTGAGGTTGATTTCTATAAATTTTCCAATAGTATGTACAAATAGATATAACTGGCAGAAGGTATAGCTCAATTGACTGAGTACCTGCTTCCCATGTACAAGGTCCTGGGTTCAATTCCCGATGCCTCCTAAAAAAAAAAAAAAAAAGGACAGAATCAACTTCTTTAAATAAAATGTATTGAAAGAAATGAAAGGCATTAGAGTAAATCAGGAAAGCTGGACCAATATGTGGGTTACATATTTCTGTTATTCCACTTTGCCCTCTGCATGAAATGTGGCATAAAGACATCTGCTAATACTCAGGTTTCTGCTGGTGCCTGCATTAGATTTTTAAACGAGAACCTAAAGCTGCATTCTAATGTATTTCTTTCATTTACTAAAGTATGCATAGTTACATACTATTTCCACAGAAGCCTTTATTCAATCAGTTTGAGAGCAGTAACTGAGTATCTCTAGCTCCACATAAAGCTCTGTCAGATCCTGCTGACTTTCTCATTTCATCTCTGTGGCAATATATGACCTCCCTGAAGGAAAATAAAATAGATACATAATTCAGCAGGAGATGGGGGAGGGGAAGAAAAAATCCCTATAAATAACTGGTAAAATGTATGCAAATATGACTCCTTGTTGTTTGTGTGATACATGTCCTAGTAAATGCTATCATGAACACCTAGAGCCTTTCTTTGTAAAAGTTAGCAGTACCATTGCCAAGTTTGATGGAACTTTAGATCAAGAGTAGGAAAATCAATCAATCATTAGCTATTTTTAAAAAGAGAAGCATAATGACTGTTCTCTACTGGCATACCATTTGGTAACTGATGGGTCCTTTTGAATCTGCTTGACACAGATAAGAATTGGTTCAGATCACGGCTTCAGTGTATAGATAGAAGACACATCACAGATTCAGGAAAGAAGACTGGAATCTCCTAAGGCTGAGAATCAAAAATGTTCAGGGGAAAAATCATGGAATAGTGGAATTGAACTAGGGCGGAGTCTGCTATAACTTAGTAGACATTCATTTTTCATCCTGGTAGCATAGTATAGAGGAAAGTGCATGGGCATGGGGTAGAGCTGCATTGCAGTCCTTGTGCAGTTATTTTCTAACAGTGGGACCCTAGGAATGAATGTGGGGACTCACTGAAGGTCAGTTACCCTATCTGTAAGATCTACAAAGTGGGGCTCATATCTCCATCACAGATTTTTGTAAGATTCGATGAAATTGTCATTTCAAAATACCCAGCAGAATAAGTAGGTATTCAGTAATTGTTATATCCTGACAGACCTGATTACCTAGAATATGCTGAAGCAACAAACTACCCCAAATCTCAGTGGTTTATCACAACAGGAGTTAGTTTCTTTCTCATGCTCCATGTTGGCCGTCAGGGCTAGAGAGATGAGGATGAAGCTCCAGCATTTGTAACATTCTTTAGTCATAACAACAGAGTAAATAAAAAGAGAATTGCAAAAGAGATGTATTAATGTCTCAGTCCAGAAATGACTCACGTCACTTTGATCCCATTTTATGAGTAAAATAGAGGTGTTTGTCTCTGCCCATCTGCAAAAACGTCAGGAAAGATACAGAGGAAAATGGACTATATGGTGATCATTCTTTCTCGCCACAGGTACATTTCTCCTACCAACAACTCCCATTAATGCTCTTCATCAAAATTTTAGATTGCCTAAAAGTCAAAATAAAGACTGTTTAATCATTAATACACAGCATTGTCACTGCCTAAGATTCTGCCATCAAATAACCAATTTAACTAAACTGTGTCACCATAATTTCAGCCAAAAGTAAAGAAATATCAAGCTCCACACAGTGAAAACACCTTCATTTTATCTTATGTGGCAGCTCAATGTATAGCAAAAATCTAATTGCCATTAGGGATTTAAAATATGAAAATAGCCCTCAGGAATCCTTTACTGATTTTTTGGTGTTAGGAGGGTTGCAGGGACCCAGCATGGGAAGCTGTGGCTTCTTCACCCATCTCATGGGAGTGATGAGCTTCTCATTGCTCTTCACATCTGCAGCTATAAAATAAAGTAGCTGGACCAGCAGTTCTCTAGGGATCTTTCAACCTCTAATATCAAACCATTCTACAGCCATTTTTATAGATAATTTCTTACTGGACTGTATAATGCTGATGGGGTTTCTTCTGCTTTCCACCAAAAGTGTTGCACCCCATAGGAAACCAGAAGATTAATTGCCTGCTTCCTGCCAGATTTGCTTCCTCTCTTAATATCTACTGTGTATCAAGCAGAGAGCTTTTTGCTGAAATGATATTCACAAGCTCCTTCAAAAATGGTGCTCAGTACCACTGATAGTAAGACTTTCCTTTGAAACAATTCTTGCCTTTAATATATTTGAATTACCATTGTTAATTAAAGCTTTCTTTTTAGGACACTGTTCTCTATTTTAAATACAAATCCATGCTTTAAATCTTTTCTAATTATCATAGGAGGCAACCATTCATTTTGCCCAAGGAAATTGGAATATGCATTTATTTAATCAACATTTCCCAAGATTTTACTTAAGTTTCAGAACTCCTTTTGGCACAAGAGATACTGAGGTAAATAAGATAAACCTTTTCCTCAAGGAGCACAGTGCCTATTCTTGGGAAGACACGTTGGTGAAAATTAATTATAATACAGCATGTTAAATATAAAGATATCGGAAAGAGAAGAGTGATATGTGCTCTGCAAAAACAGGAAATTTTGAAATACACTAGAGCATAAGGGCAGTGGTTTATGAATAGTTCTGAGTGAGGAAATATGTTTTGTCAATTAATTCACCATCATTCCATTCCACTATAACGAATCTCATCACTGATATTTGGCCGTATTTCATGAAGTACACAGGAATCTCTTAGTGAATAACTACCTCCCCCTTGAAATCACTAGAAAGCAGATACATGAAAGCTTCTGAATAAAATATATGCAACACAAGCTCATTTTCCAAAGCATAATTGAGAGATTCCTGGGGGAATTTCTTAACTTTCAAGTTGTCTTCTTTTTTCCTTTTTTCTGATTTATTTTCTCTTCTCTATTTCACACTTCCTGATTTTACAAACTTCTTTCTTCATTCCATTACTCTTGCTTCATTCCATTTTCATAGTCCCTCTTCTTCAAAAGATGAATTTCCTCTTAGTCTCTCCTTGCATCTAAATCAAGAACTTTAGTTTTACCCTGATAATTCAAAGACTCATGAATGAAAGTAAGTAGGCACTTCTCTGCTTGCATCAATCCTTCTAAAGCACAAATTCAGTTATTAGAGAAGGGGCTATTGCACAAGACATGACATGCAGGTGCCAGAAAGTTGCAGGCCAGGAGGAAAATGGTATAATCTGTGAATCCACCTGGCCCATGAATATCCAGCAGCCTTGTTTATAGATTGTCAGAACTGTTCGTTACATTTGTTGTGAAACCAAAGGCTTAATATCTGTAATTTAGAGGGTTCAATAGGCAGTTAAATTGAGTGAAACTATTTTAGAATGAGTACTTTAGTTTCAGAGAAATAGCTGGCATTGCAGCTCAGCAGAGATACATTTTGAGGCA
Source organism: Tolypeutes matacus (assembly GCA_026826555.1). Classification (NCBI taxonomy): domain Eukaryota; kingdom Metazoa; phylum Chordata; class Mammalia; order Cingulata; family Chlamyphoridae; genus Tolypeutes; species Tolypeutes matacus. Next base: position 565,325 of record JAKSZT010053899.1, read on the forward strand.
ACACCAGGAATTTAAAATTATTTATAGGCCTCTTAGAAAAGTCCTTTGCTATGCAAAGTTGAGAAACTTTTATCTCCTTTTTTTAACCTGTTTTTTTATTTTATTTTAAAGCTATTGCTGACAAAAGGAAACATTTCTAATAAAGATAGATTATCAGCCACAACCACAGAACATTAAATGGTTCAACTTGAGCAAAGGTCAATTGTGTTTTCTGTGATTGTCTTTCACTCTTGGATCTGTGGTTATCCTAAAATGCATGCACAGAGTGAAAATCTTTTTGTACTCAATGGTTTGTACTCCAGTGTGACTGAAAGTGTGGTAACATGGGGTTCCTTACATGGAGGTCCTTACATGCTAGTCATTTATAAGCAATTCCTTAGACATTTTATTAATAATGAGGATATTTGTCTACTCCTGAAATAAAAGAGGTTTTCTGAACTCAAATGTGGCCCCAAACAGCAGGTGGAAATGATGAGCTGAGTCCTGGGGCTTGATATGCAAAAGTGATGCAAACACCAGGGTGTCTTCCCAGAACAAGAGACATCCCAAGGAGGAAGCACATGAGGAGGTGGGGCAACATAGATGCCCATGTCCCAGACATTTTTCAGAAAGGCTAATAAGAGCATTATTCCATCATACACAGAGGTGCCAGGATTTTTTTGAAAGGCTAGGTAAATGTTATCCACTAACTCCGGGAGGAATCTGACCTAGTGAGGCAAACTTGATATTTTCCTACCCCAAATCCCTTTCTTCCCTTCTTCATCACAGATCTAACACTGGTTTTCTTCCAGGTGGCATCATGTCTGGATAAAAGAATACAAAATACCTTTAGCAACCTCTCTTACAGCTTGGGTGACAGGGCCACTGAGGTTCAAGTGTAGGTTGTCTGGAAAATTCTGAGAAAGTTTAGGTTTCCTGAAATTGATGCAATACTTTTATCTTGTTACTCTCATCTTCCTTCCCAGAATGAGGACAAAAGGCTGGAGACAGAGCATTCCTTTTGTGATCAAAAGGCAATCAGACAGATGAAAGCCAGTACCAATGATGATAAGAACAGAAAACTAGAAGGGGCCTGGGAAATTAATACTATTGTAGACTATATTATGCAAGAAACATGAAAATTCAACAAGACTAATTTCACTGCAGAGAGCCTCCATTAGGTTTCAGATTCAAATGCCTCCTTGGGAATGTTAAGAAAATTCAATTCCTTTGGGCCATTTCCAGCACATTAAGCAAATAAACAAGCAAATGCACAAAAAAAAAAAACAAAAAAAAAAAAACCAAAAAAACAAAACACACCCCACTAAAACAGTTTAATATGTAAAAGTGTAAGGAATCACTTTTCATAAGTGAAAAGATATGATAGTGTTTTACTTATTCTGATGTATTTGATTCCGACCAGAGGTTGCTGTTTGGTAAACAGTAATGGGAATGATGAAACAAATTTTAAAATCCTGCTTGGCAGTGAATGCTTCCTTGCAATTATTTGAGGGTATTTTTTTTTAAAGATTTATTTTTGTTTATTTATTTATCCCCCCCCTTCCTGCTTGGACTCGCTGTGTTCATTTGCTTTGTGTTTTTCTGTGTCTGCTTGCCTCCCTTTGTTGTGTCACCTTCCTGCGCCAGCTCACCACACCGCACGGGCCAGCTTGCCTTCACCAGGACACTCTGGGAATCGAACCCAGGGCCTCCCATATGGTAAATGGGAACCCAACCAATTGAGCCACAGCCACTTCCCTTGAGGATATTTTTATATTTTCTAAGCACTCATATAATTTTTCTTTTCCATTTTTTTCACTGCTGCATATAGTTTTAGGAATCATTTTCAGTTATTATCTGATTACTCAGTTTTATTGTATCCCAACTCATTACTTCCTGCTTTGGTCTTCGTCAGTTTCAACCCATTGTTCAAATCACTGGCCTAAAAGAACACAAGCAGAATCATTTAAAAATGCTTTTCCTGAGCAAGACACTCTTCCCAAAATTTCCTGAATATTTTACAAGATATTCTGGGCACCAGGATACAAACACATGAAAAATAAGTTGGTAATACACTGTGATAAATTCTCAAAGTATGATAATAGAAATGTCACATTTGAAAGAGAGACAGTTTGCTATGGTTGAGCAAGACTTTTCAATGAAACGGTATTTAAATGAGGCTCCTAAGAATGAGAAGTAAGTGAATCCAACAGTTTTGTAGGCAGAAGGAATGAGTGTCACCAATGAGAAGACATATGGCAGATGCAGAAAGGATTGCCACAAACTACCAATTTGGCTAGAGTGCATGTTGAATGGAGTGAGGAAGTGGAGGAAGGTAGGAATAACATGTTGAACACAGATTCTAATGGGCCTTGGATTGTAAACTTGGGACGATGTACTCTGTCCTGTAAAAGGTGAGGAGTCTGTATATGTAGATGATTCCCTCTGATTTAGCATACACTTGCTTTACATTCTTGATTGCAGTAATTTTTTCGGAGGTATCAGGGCCAGGGTTTCAACCTGGGTCCTATTAGGTGGGAAGCTGGTGCTCAATTGAGCTATGCCAGCTCCTCAGTAATTTATTTAACCTAAAATAAACACAGTATGAGGGAGATCATCATCTAACCAAAATTTAGGAGTCCCCATGGGACCCAAATGCTTGAAGACTGACAGTATTCTTCAATACATGGCAAGGCACACCTGATTAAATGTGCTTCTCTTAATTCTTGATGGTGTAGTCACTAAGAGAAATGAAATTGACTTTTCCTCAACACTTTTCAATTTGGAATGATCTTTATAAACCATTTTTAATTAAATTTGCACACTCCCCAGTAAGCTCTATGAGGTAGGAATTATTTGTGTGCTAGTCTTATAGACTGAGCATCTTGCCAAGGTTTATGTAATGGCACAGAGACAGAGCTGCTACTCAAACACAGACATTCTGAGGCAGAGTTTTCTATTCATTTTACTTCAATGTCCAGTTCCTGCCATGAGTTGGAATAGGGTGAGATGTTCAAAGCAATATTTGTCTGGATCAGTGGTTCTCAATCATAACAACTGTGCAGATCACCAGAGCTCTCTATATCAAGGATTCTCAAACATTACTATGCATTTACATCACCTGGAGATCTTGTTAAAGAGGTGTCAGCTGAGGGTGATGCCCCTGACCAGTAGACCACAATTGAATGGCAAGGCTTTAAGGCACTGTATTAAAATCTCTAATACCTCTTTCTCATACTACACTTGTCTTCAGAGAACTGTGATGTTCATTGCTAACTGAGTATCATACATGTAAATAATGGAAGGAGTATTTTGCCTGCATACTTGTAATTATGGAAGCTAAAAAGAGCTTGAGAACTAAAGTCTGTCTGGTTGCTCTAGTGAGAACAGTCAAAACACCAATCAGAACTTCCTGTCTTATTTCATTTTTGCCTATCTTCTCCCAAATGTATAGCCCTTCCCAGCACTTCCCCAGTCTACTCATAAACTCCCATTACCATCTGTATAATCTCTTAATGAAGCCTCATGTGCTAACCTATACAGATTACTTCTACTTTGATGATGTACCATGAGATGTTCACTATCCATGTCTTTGATCATGCTGTTTCTTCTACCTAGATCATCTTAAATGTTCATTTCTTAAGGAAACAAACCTACTCTTCAAGGTTGCATGCCTTTGTTGTGGATCAACTGTGGCAACTGGGACTCAAAGGGATCACAAGAGTGACTTCAGCTTCAAATATTTTCTTTTCCATTTATTCAATAAATAAGATTATACATATCATAATGTCTTATAAATTGGGATTTGGATATTTTTATGCTTTATATCTTGAAAATATAGATAAATAATTCCAACATGGTTTAACTTCTTCTCAATCATCAATGCAGAAGACAGATTTTAGATATACCAGACAAAGAATTTGTAAAATGGTCCTTTGTATGCTCAAGGAGGTAAATAAAAAACAGAGGATTAAATAAAATATACTAGGAAAATAATGTATGAACAATAGGTGATTTACAGAAAATATTACCTTTAAATTGGAATCAAACAAAAATACTTAAGTTGAAGGCTACAGTAACCAAAATTTAAAATTCCTTGGATGATAGAAATAGCAGATAAAAGCTGGCAGAAGAAAGGATCAATGGTCCCAAAGACAAGAGATTTGAAATGATTAAGGGTAAGGAGAAGAAAGATAAAATAATTTTTAAATAGCTTGAAAAAAACTTAAAGATGTATGTACCAATATACACTTTATGGGAGTCCCAGAAGAGAAGAAAGAGAGAAGACAGGGCAAAAGGAATATTCAAGGATATGATGGGACACATATTCAGATAGTTGAATGAAAGTCATGAATATCTACATTCAAGAAGCCTGTAGTTCTATCCATCTGTCACATGGGATCTAAGCACTCTCTCAATTGGACACAGAGTGTGCATCACCATCTGCAAATCCTCAAGTTTGAAGAATGAACAAACATAAGAGGGAAATGCAACCATGGACTAAAGTAGGCATTATTATTCTAGTAATGGAAGAACATGTAACACTAATAAAAAGATAGTAGTCACCAGAGGTACCGAGGGGGCGGTGAGGGAAGAATAGGTGTAACATGGGAAGTTTGGGAGACATTGGATTCTTCTGCTTGATAATGCAATGATGGATATAGGCCATTATACATGTTACCAAAACCTATAAAATTATACAGTGCAAAGTGTAAACCATAATGTAAATGATATAAGATGGTTAGCAATGTTTCAATATTTTTTCAATTGTAACAAATGTACCACATTAATGAAAATGTTGTTAATTGGGGAAAGTGAGAGCGGAAAACAGGGTAGGGTATATGGTAATATTTTTGATTTAACTTTTCTGTAATCTAAAATTACCTTAAAAATAAAGTTAACAAAGAAGCCTGTAGTTCCTTGAAATATGTACCAGAGGAAAACATGTATTTAAACTTCAGTTCCCATGGAAATGAACTCATTGCAAATAGGAACATTTGATGAGGTAACTTTCCATAAGGTGTAGTCCAACTGAATCATGTTTTTTTTTTTTTAAATCAGATTTATTGACATATACCCACACACCATGCTATCCATCCAAAATACATAACAGCTGTCAGTGTAATCACAGAGATGCTTTTTTTTTAAATCCAGATTACCAGAGGCCGTAATAAGCAGTGTGAAAGTCAGGCAGAGAGAGCTCATGGGACAGTGAAAACCTGGAAGTCAATGGAACACAGAAAAGAAAAAAGATGCCACTTGTGCAATTCTTTGTGACAGAAAAAAACAAGGCTGAAGGATAACTAGCAGCCAGCATATGAATGCCACAGTCTTCTGGAAGAAATCAATACCTTATTGATACCTCAATTTTGGACATTTCCTGGACCCAAATTATGATCCAATAAATTCCTATTTTTTAAGCTGAAACATTGTATAGTGTGTATTTTAGCAGCTAAATGAACCCCAAACAATTTATCCACAAACAGGATAAAATAAAAGAGAAACACACCCAAATACACAGTAATCAAATTGTGAATGTGAGGTCCTTAGGAGTCCCAGTAAGTTTACAGGTTGATTTCTCATCAGAAACTATGGAGGAAAAGTGGATATATCTCAAGTGGTTGACCCATGTATGAGGTTCCAGTTTCAATCCGCAATATCTCCTAAAACAAACAAGCAAACAAACAAAAACCATGGAAGAAAGGGGCAGCATGTGCAACAAATGTACATTGTGCTGAAAATAAAACAATTGTGTACTGTGGTAGTTTGGAGCTATGCATCACAGAAAACATATATTCTTTTTTTTTTTTTTTTTTTTTTTTTAGATTTTATTTACTTATTCATCTATCCCCCCCTTGCTGCTTGTGCTCGCCGGGTCAGCTAACCACGCCATGCGGGCGGGCTTGCCCCCACCAGGAGGCCCCGGGAACCGAACCCGGGGCCTCCCATATGGCAAACGGGAGCCCCACTGATTGAGCCACAGCCGCCTCCCGAAAACATATATTCTTAAACTCAATCCATTCCTGTGGGTGTGAACCTATTGTAAAATAGGACCTATTGATGAGGTTACTTCAGTTGAGGTGTGACTCATGTCAGTTGGGATGAGTCTCTATCCTATTGTTGCAGTCCTTTGAAAGAGGAATGAAATTCTAACAGAGAGAAAGCCAAAGGAAGCAAAAGCTGCAGGTAAACAAAATATTGAAGAGAAGAGAGAGACCAGGAGAGGCCTTCATGTGCATTTCCACATGACAGAATAGCCCAAGACTAAGGATCACTGTAAGCCAGCCCCAGAATGCCAGTTTCTAGGAAGAAAGCATTGCCTTGATGACACCTTGATTTGAACTTTTTTCATGAGCTAATAAATTCTCTTAGTTTAAAACAAATGGAAAATTCAAAATTACTTGGAAATTAAACACAATGCTCAAACAAACAATGGGACTAACAAGAAATCACAAGATAAGTAAAGAATATCTTCAGGTTAATGAAATTGAAAACTTCTATACCAAAATTTATGGCCTGAGGAATTTATAAATCTAAATGTTACATTAAAAAATAAAGACCTCATATAAGAGATTTTATCTCACCAATAGAGGATCTAGAAAATGGAGAGCAAACTAAACCCAATGGGAGCAGAGGGAAAGAAATACCAGAAATTACAGTTGTGATAAAAAGGGAATAAAAGAAAAACAATAGATAGAATCAATGAACCAAAGGTTGTTATTTAGCAAGTTAGAGAAAGAATAAAAGAGCGACGATGCAAATAATTAAATCAGAAATGAAAAGAGGAATATTACTACTAATGGCATGGAATTAAAGGAATAAAAAGAGAACACTCTTAATAACTGAATGACAAAATTAGATAACTGATGAAAGAGACTAATTCCTAGAAACACCTAAACATCTTCTCTGACTGAAGAAGAAAGTGAAGATCTCAACAGAAAAATAAGAAATAGAGAAATTGTATTAGTAATCAAAAACTTTCCAACGGGGAAAATCCCAGGAACACATGGGTGTGGAGTTAGTTGCTAAAAGGTTCATTGTAGGACCTTTTAGCAGATGACTGCTTTAATACTTACATAGCTCAAAAGATCCAAAGGAGCAGAGCAAGAGATCTCATCATCCCATAAAGGAGGCCAACTACTCATATTAATGTTGGATGGCAGCTATACATACTCCACTACCTGTCAAAGAAAAGAGGTGCCTGTATTGTCCAAGAGTGGGTACTTATACAACCTGGGGAGAAGGGACCTTCTGTTGAAAGTTCCAGTCCTGATAAGCAGCTGGAATTGCTTCTTCTTGGTTTGTGGTTTAAGATGTGGTCAAGCTATTCCTTCACTTGGGGCCATACCTTGGGATGGTGGGAAAGGGCCATTTCAGTCCACTAGCCATGACTAGCCTGATGTGGTCCCTTTGGAATTGGCACCTAAATGTACTTTTTTGGCTCTGGCTTGTAGTTGACATCTCTCTTGAAAAATGGTTTGATTGAGCCTCTTTAATGAGAGAGATATTCTATCTTCTTGGGCCTATAATTTCATGGTTTCAGAATTTCCATGATCAATTTGGTCGCGGATCCACCAATTAGTAGAAGCAGCCATGAGAACTTCAGTTATTTCAAAGATGTTACTGAGGGTACATTCATAGTCCTAATCCTCCAAGCAAGACTCATCCTCTACTTCTCTCCCAGGAGGAACTCCAGCCTTGTCAGATTAGAAAAGCATCTCATTGCATCATTTTTCAGCCAGGTCGTTCCAATGATGTTCATTGTGGCATGGGTCCTTCCCATTTCACATTAACATGGGAAACCTAGATGGTGCTTTTCCACTTCACCAATTGTTTCCAAAAGTCCTTATCTCAAAACAGGGATTTTTTTATTCTACAACTGCATTCTTTCCATCAACCTGATCAGTCTGCAGAGGCATTGGCCAGGTTCCACAATTTAGTAAATGGATACATCAGTGTGCTTGGGTCTGACTGCTCCAGGGCAAGAGGACTTCTACAAAGGCAAGAGAACAGAAACTTCATATTGGCTGATCCATCAATGAGCCATCACTGAACATCTGGTGGGACTTCTTTAAGCCAGTGTCCCCAGGATGGCATTGAAGAGAGGGAAGTGGCTTCACCTGGTGTTGAAACAAGATCATTATGGAATTTTTTTCACCATTCACTCATTTAAGGGTGTCATTCCCTTTAAATTTGAGAAAGGGTGGTCCTGAATGTACCACATTCAACTTCTGATACTCTATTGTTGGGTATTGCCTGGTCACCAAGCAGGATAATGTCTGTTAGCCAGGACTCAGGACACCATGGGGATTTCTGTCCTCAACAGGACCTGGGAATTCTTGGTGATCCTTTTCATTTCTATCAAGTCCCAATAGCATGTAGAAGTTGTCCCTTGAAAGGGGAGTAATGCTGGGCTGGTTCTGGGAACATCTTTAATCAAATTTCTAGGAATCTGTGCATTTCTCTTTTTCCCTCCTTCTCCCAGAAGGACTTGCTGGTTTGGGTCTGGGGTGGGAAACTTATAGCTCAAATGTAAATCTAGGCTCTAAAAGTAAAAAAGCTACTTTTATATCTTGCAGAGACTTCTTTTCTACCTGTACCCAGTAGAAAATACCTACTTTTCATTTCACCTGATATAGGAATTCCAGGAGGATATCAAGAAGAGGTCAATATGCATATAGACCCACCCAGCACTGTGCTTCTCTTTTGGAGGTGGGTGAATTTAGAGATTGTAATTTGTCCCATAATGAGACAGGGAACTGATGCTGGTCTCCAGCCCATATGCTACTGTTTTAAGATTTTCTAGGGAAACAAACTTCACAGGAGATATCTGTAAATAATATTAGATTTTATCAAATTTTCTTATGTGACCATGGGAATGCACAAGTCCAAATTCTGTATGGCAGTTTGCAAGCCATGAAGGTCTTCAGTGAATTCCCCAGAAATGATGGCTGTCTGAAGTAAAGATAGAAATTCTCTCCCTGAATGTTGAAATAACTTCTCTTTTTAAGGCCTTCAACTGATTGAATGAGATGTCACTTATTACTGATGGCAGTCTCTTCAGTTGATTGTAGATGCAATCAGGCAACTATGCAATCAAATCATTGATGATTAATATCTATGTAATGCCCTTTTATTACAATTTGCCCAGTGCTTGCTTGACTGAACAACTGGGCACCATTCTGGCAAAGTTGATACATCAGCCTAACCATCACAGTCCACCTTCTCAACTTGCCAGCTATACACATCACCTTAAACTTTACTTAATCACTATATTAAAACAACATGTCTGTGTGTGTGTGTGTTTTCATAAATGGCTGGGGAAAGGGACTAACTAATATATATATGTAAGCTAGCAATATCAGAAACACACTTAATCCCTCCATAATAGGCTGCAGATCTTTGGGTAATATTCACTCTTAAACTTGCAATCATTAAATACCACAACATGAAACTAATACAAATTATGCCATATGATAAGGGGAAAGAATATGGAAGAAAACAAAGATGTATATGTATATATACAAACATACTCATAACAATACAAGGAAGAAATATTCATGGCCACTGTAGTCCTCATTTCTATATCTAGTTATGTAGTTGAAGTTGATATTTATCACTACTTTCTTCCAATATTACTCCATTTTTCCTTTACCCTCAGCAAACTTTTCTGTTGACCATGGTTCATTGTCTAGTGGGGTGAATGAAATGTTCATTCCTGAAGATTCTGGGCCATTTTTAGTCCTGCTAGGATTGGGTTCTTGCAATTTACCACAGACTTTAATCACAGGACATGCTAGTGCTAAAAGATGCCCTAGGAGATCTCCTGTATTCCAGGCAAATTCTTTTTTACTTCCTTTATGTAGTTGCAGTCCTAGTTCCCCTTGATTGTCAGGTTCAATCTCCCAAGCCCATATAAGAATTCCTTTTATGCCAGTTGATTCAGAGGCATGAGATGCCAAAGTGACCAGGTAGCAGTCTTAACTTACAGTTCAATGGAATCACTGTTGTGTTTCCTGTTGGAAGCACCTTTTGGAACTAAGACCTGTAGACTTCCAAGGACAAGAAGCAAAGGTTCTCCTCATGGATAACTAGGGAAAATGGTGTATGCTGCCTCTCCCAATTTCACCCCTTGTTTCCTGACAAAAGGGAGATAGAGCACCATAGAATGGACACTGATTTAGAAAATACACAGTCTCCTGGGAATCTTGCCCAAGCCCTGTGAAATATTGTCACCTACATGGCACTGTAATTGAATTTTCAAAAGACCATTCCACGGTTCTATCAATCCAGTTGCTTCAGGATAATGAGGAACATGGCAAATCCAGTGAATTCCATGAACATGTGCACATTTCCACACAACATTTCCTATGAAGTGAGTTTCTTGATCAGATGCAATGCCATGTGAAATACCATGGCAGTAGATAAGACATTTGATAATTCCACAGATTGTAGTTTGAAAGAAACATTGCATTCAGGAAAGGCAAACCCACATCTGGAGTATATATTTATTCCTTTTAGAAGAAATCACTGTCCTTTCCACGATGGAAGTTGTCGAATGTAATCAACCTGCCACCAGGTGGCAGGCTGATCACCTCGGGGAACAGTACCATATCTAGGGCTGAGTGTGGGTCTCTTCTGCTGGCAGATTGAGCGCTCAGCATTGGCTTTAGCAAGATTGGACATAGTGAGGGGAAGTCTATGTTGCTGAGCCCACACATAGCTGTCATCCCTACCACAATGGCCACATTGCTTATGAGTGGCTGGGGAAAGAGACTGACTAATATCCACTGAATGGGTCATCTTATACACTTGATTATTAAAACTTTCCCTTACTGAAGTCATCCTCTGGTGAGCATTCACATAAGACACAAATAGTATAATGGTTTTGGCCTTCTCAGAAATGTCTAACCACATATCTCTTCCCAGGCTTCTTTGTCACCAGTGTTTTTAAAAACCTGTTCTATCCAAACCCCTGACCATACAACCAACCATTGGCAAAAGCCCATGAATTGAGGTACAAATACACCTCTGGTCAATCCTCCTTCCAAGAAAAATTAACAACCAGTTGCACTACTTGAAGTTCTGCGCAGTGGGAAGATTTCTCATTTCTGTCCTTCAAGGATGTGCCATAATGGGGCTGGAATGCTGCTATTGTCCACTTTTTGATGGTCCCTTCCTATTGTGCAGGGACTGTAACAGGAGGACTGAGTTTTCTCTTCCTTGGTCAATTGATTGTAAGGGATTTCCCAAGAAGCTGTAGTTGTTGACTGGGAAAAAGAACTTAATATGGCAGAAGTGGTGGCCTTGTGTATTTGGAAAACTTCCTCATGTAACTTAACTTTGACTTCAGGAACTGCTCAAGTTCTATCTCATATATACCACTTCCACTTTATGAGGGAGTGCTACTGTGCATGCCCAACTTTATGGTTTGATGAGTCAGACTTTACCCAGCTCATGGCAGGCAGCTCAGGTCTCATGGCAACCTGATGACCCATGGTTAAGCATTCAGTCTCTACTAAGTCCCAGTAGTAGGAATTTGCTCCCAAATCCTGAGGGCCTGCATTGTGATTCTCATATAGGGACCTGCCAAAGGTTCTAGATGGCATCTCTTTTTGTCACTGACACTTTCAGCACCATGGAATCTGCTGGCTTTTATAGACCAACTAGCAGGGCATCTTGTAATGTAGCTAGCAGGGCATCTTGTAATGTAGCCTGGACCTGTTGTAGAGCCTCCTCTTTCTCCAGTACCCAGTCAAAACTGGCAGCTTTTCTGGTCATTCAGTAAATGTGCCAGAGGAACACACCCAAATAAAGATTATGTTTTCTATAAAATTCAAACAGGCCAACTAAGCATTGTACCTCTTTTTTGGTCATAGGAGCTTTTGCCAGATGCAAAAGCTTATAATTCACTTGAGAAGGGATATCTCATCCTACCCCACAGCACTGGACACCTAGAAATTTCACCAAGGTGGAATTTTGTTAGATTTATCTGCTATCCTCTCTCACACAAATACCTTAGCAATAAGTCTAGAGTAATTGCTACTTCTTGCTCACTAGGTCCAATTAAATTACATTGGACTAGTGTTATGACTTGTGGGCAGGAGAAATGACCAAGGTCTCTGTAGAAAATATTATGACATAGCAAAGGGGAGATGAAATACTCCTGAGGTAGGACAGTGAAGACATATTGTTGGCCTTCCCAGCTGTAAACAATCTGTTTCTGTTTGTAATTAATCATGGCAATTGATAAAAAATTATTTGGTAGATCAATAGCTGCATACCTGGTACCAAGATATGTGTTGATTTGCTCAAACAATGATACAACAGATGGAACAGCAGCTGCAATTGTAATCACCACCTGGTTAAGTTTAAAATAATCCACTATCATCCCCTAAGATTCATTTGTTTTCTGCACAGGCTAAATAGGAGAGTTGAATGGGGATATGGTGGGAATCATCACTCCAGCATCCTTAAATCCTTCATGGTGGCACTAATCTCTTCAATCCATCCAGGAGTCTTGTATTGCTTTTGATTTACTATTTTGCTATGTAAGGACAGTTCTAGTGGCTTCAATGTGGCCTTTATTACCACAATAGACCTCACTCCATAAGTCAAGAAAACAATGTGGAGATTCTGCCAGTTTCTGAGTATGTTTCTTCCCATTATGCATTCTGTTACTGGGAAAATAACCACAAAATGGATCCGGAGACCCACTGGATCCACTGTCAGACAGACCTAAGCTAATGTTCCATTGATGACCTGATTTCTATATGCCTCTACTCTGACTGGTAATGTTTTGGGTCTCCTGGAATTGTCACTTCTGAGGCAATGTCTAGTAATCTCTAAAATGTTTGATTATTTCATTTTCCCCAAGGCACAGTTACTCAGGTCAAAGGACAATTCTGGCATCTCAAAATCATCCATTTTTTAGTACATGTTTCAGCCAACCACTTGAACAAAGTGTTAGAGCACTTTCTAAACCCTCTAGCTACAATATTGAATCCAGAATCTCTGTTTAGTGTGTCTATATCAATAAATTCAGCCTGATCCAACTTTAAATTCCTTCCACCATTATCTCATACCATTACTACTCATTTGCACACATATTCCCCTGATTTTTCTCTATATAAATTTGAAAAGCCATGCAGTTCTTTTTGAGTATAGTGTACTTCTTCATGGATCACAGTTTATACTTCATCTTTGTGGTCTTTTTATAGTTCTGGAAGGAAAGATCGTGGTGAGGGTGGTTAAGGAGACATTTTAGAAGTGCCTTGTAAACCAATTACCTCAATGCATTCTGTTTCAATTTCATCTGGTGAGACAGGATTAATCTCTTCAGGTGGGTGTTTGGAGCAGACTTTAATTTCTGTTAGCTGACTTCTTGGGGCAGACTAGAGGTTGGGTGGTCATTTCCTCAGAGTGGGGAGGTGGATGTGTAGCTGTCTTCTCAGGACAGACCATTATATGTTCATTATATACATATTCTGGCAAAGTCTCAGCAATATTTAGGGCTTCAATGACCCGTTGCTATCATCATCAAGCCATATTTATCTATCCCATTCCTCTGGATTATGCTCCTTTCCAATCAATGCCTTCACTTTAACAGCAGACTCCCTGCAAGGTTGCTATTTTAGTCTCCATTGTAACTCTGCTACTCACACAATGAGACACTGGGTCTAGTTTTCAAAGATCACAATTCTGTTGCTGGATGAAACAAGATTTTCTTTCAGGTTACTCATAGAAACTTTCTCATCTTTCATGCAGCACTTAAGTTGCAAACTTGAAGCCTTCAGTTCATATCTTTCTTTGGTAGCTGTATCCAGCACACTTAGGAACAGCCAGCCAACATCATTGTATCTTTTAACTCCACAAAACTCTGTTAAGGTGTTAAAAACACACTAACCCAGAGTCTTACCTCTTATAAGCATGGAGGTAGTCATATCCAGTGATGATGTTTTGTGTATCCCTATTGCCAACTCATGCCATGGACTATCAGTAGTCTTTAATTATTGGAAACAGAAGAATCTAATCAGTGTAGAGTGCCAACTGCAAACATCATAGAACCAATTCAGAAATAACATCTTGTTTCTCAAGAGTCACTCCTAGTATCAGGCTGTATTAATGAGCGTTATCTGGGGATACAGAGCTGACAGGAGACATTTATAAATGTATGAGATTTTATCAAATTGTCTCACATGATCATAGAGATGCACAAGTCAAATTCTGTAGTGGTGGGTGAAAGTCTGGGACTCTAAAAAGGTCCTCAGTGAGTGCCTCAGGAGGTTTTGGCTATCTGAAATAGAGATGGAGCCTCTCACTTTGAATGCTGAAATCACTTCTCTTTTAAGGCCTTCAGCTCTTTGGATGAACCATCACTCATTGCTGATGGTAAATTCCTCGGTTAATTTTTTGGATATAATCAGCCATATATGTAGTCAAATCACTGATGATTAAAGTCCATGAAGTGCCTTTTAATTACAATTACTCTAGCTTTTCATATTTCTTATTTTCTTATCTATTTTACAAACTGGGAAATATTTTCATTATAATTTTCTAATTAACTAAATTTTCCTGTGAATAAAAGTTTAGAATGCTTTCCATTTATTTTTTATTTAAATGAATATATTTTCTTCCCAAGACTTCACTTTTTGTTTTTTTATACAACTTTTCTCCATCCAACCTGATTTGTTTCTTGTTGTTGTAAAATAAAAGTTATGCTTTCATTTTATTAACTGTAAAGTTCATGTTTCTGAGACCATACATGTGCATATATGTGTGTTTGTATATTTGTTTTTTAAGACTCCTCTAATTTATAAAACTAATGGTGGTGGGGTTTTTTCTTGTCAATAGACTTAATGATGTTTTTTTTTTAAAGATTTTATTTATTCATTCATTTATCCCCCCCTTGCTGCTTCTGCTCGCTGGGTCAGCTAACTGCGCCGTGTGGGCAGGCTTGCCTTCACCAGGAGGCCCCGGGAACTGAACCTGGGGCCTCCCATATGGTAAACGGGAGCCCTACTGATTGAGCTGCAGCTGCTTCCCAATGATGTGTTTTATAATCTTGTTTTATAGGTTCCTTTGCATGGATATCTTCTGGGGAAGACTGGAAGAGCATAGCAGCCATCTACCGGCCCTACCTACCATCCCCCTACTTTTGTATTATGTGCACATATTTCAGTATGTTCCCATTCTGCAACATGTTAGGTCTAATGAAGCAACCCAAAATCAGGAACAAGCAGTTCTAGTTGCTTGTCAGGGCAGGAACTTTCAGTGGCAGGGCCCAGTACCCCTTGGATGTATATATACCCTGCTGTTGAGCAGCACAGATTTGTCTCTCCTCTCCAGCATGAAGTGGGGCATGCAGAGCTGCCATCCACTGACCCTGATGCAAGCTGCTGGAACCTGGGATCTCTCCCCTTCTTTTATTTGACTTATTGTGCTGTGTAAGTGACAAAGTAGTCAATTGTTGAAACTTTCTGCAGTGCTTGATCCTGCATTCCCATGATATACCATATAATTCTCTCCACAATCTCTTTTTCTCACATGCATACACCCACACACCCACACACCCCCATGCACAAAAACCACACATTAAGCTCTGGCTCTTACTATCTGTACTTACTTCTCTGTATAATAGCTACATCACTTTCTCCAAGTGGGCAGTTGGAAGTCCAATTGAAAAGTGGTTCCTAGGAATCATGACTTGAATCTTGTTCCCCATAGAGATATTGGGAACATGTTAAGACCACAGAGCTAGGAGATACTTTGGGTCACTTTCTAGTAGTGATACTGAGCATTTTGCCCTTTACTTCCCCCAATTCAAAGCATACAATAAAAGTTTAACAGACAGCAGCTTTACTCAATTTATTATTGCCCTTTAAATAAGGCAGAAGCCACCCACTGAATTCCCCCCAAACCTCTTGCTCCAATCCTCTATCTTTTGCATGGCCTTGATATTAATCTTTATCTCTAAGAAACTACTGTATTCTGCTTCTGATGGCACAGTCAGCAGAAAAGTAATAAAACCCAACGACTCTGTAAGTTTCCTCTCTACTTTTTATTTGTGCAGATACTCACCTAGAGTTTTCTGTCTGAATAATGTTTGTTTTCATATGTAAAACTTCATACATAGTTTTGTATTCTGTATGTCTCTACAGCAGGAGTTGTTCATACTTATTTTCTGTCACATCTACAATTCATTTTCCTCTATTATTATTTTATTTATTTTTTTAAAGATACTTAGATTACATAAATATTGCACAAAATATATAGGGGATTACCATATGCCCCAATCCTTATACATCCCACATTTTCCCACATTAACAACTTCCTTTATTAGTGTGGTACATTCATTACAATTCATTAACACATTTTGGAGCATTGCAACTAAGCATAGATTAAAGTTTATATTGCAGTTTACACCCTCTCCCACATAATTTTGTAAGTTATGGCATATTATTTTTTGTTTTGTGCCTCACGAGAATGACATTAAATTTATCATAATTCTAATGGGAATAAAATAATATTTTATTGTTATTTTAAATTATTTTCTATGAAAAAGTTATGTAAGGGATCATTACTTCATATATTTGTTAGCCATTGGCATAACCATTGCTGTGAATTTTCTAATCAGTTGTTGATTTCTGGCCTGCTTTCCTCTAAGCTAAGTTTAGTGTTTACAATGTCCTTGACACTTTTAAGATTATTTTAGTTCTTATTATGAAATATATTACACACATAAGTGTATAGATCTCCCCTTCTTCCATGGCAGACATTGTGCCATGGCTCTGCACAACCCCGTGGCCCATGGGCCTCAACCAGGACTATAATGTGACTAAGGATGTGAGCAAGCTGGGGCAGTCTCCAAAGTAGGTAATCTAGGCCAGCAAACATCATGTTAGCAGACCATGCAGCTTTTCAGCTGCCCGATTTCAGTCAAAGACTGTTTATCAACCTTTTAAACAATGTGGTGAATTGTTTATTCCCTGGAGAAGGAAACCAGGAAAGAATGGCTCAAGATATATTGACACATTTAAAGGATCATCCTGATTCATGGACAAGAGTTGACACAATTTTGGAATTTTCACAGAATATGAACACAAAATACTATGGACTACAAATTTTGGAAAATGTGATAAAAAAAAGTGGAAGATTCTTCTAAGGAACCAATATGAAGAAATAAAAAAAATACATTGTTGGCCTCATTATCAAGATATTATCTATTCCAACTTGTGTAGAGAATGAGAAGGTATATATCAGGAAATTAAATATGATTCTTGTTCAGACACTGAAATAAGAATGGCCCAAACATGGTCCAACACTTATAAGTGACATTATAAGAGTAAGTAGGATGTGTGAAAGTCTTCATATTATTATGAAATATTATGATAAAATTCCCAAAATTCTCCAGTTGTACATACAAACTTAGAAGTATTGTTCAGATTTCTTAACTGGATTCCACAGGGATATATTTTTGAGAAAATGTTAATCAGCACATTAATTCATATATTCCTGAATGTTTCAGTGTTTTGAAATGTCTCTCTGAATTAGCTCACTGAGATTGCTGGTGTGAGTGTAAGCCAGTATGAAGAACAGTTTATAACACTCTTTACACTGACAATGATGCAGCTAAAACAGATGCTTCCTTTAAATACCAATATTTGACTTGCATGCTCAATTGGGAGAGATGATGATCAGAACTTTATTTAAAATCTCAGTTGGTTTTTCTGCATTATTCTTAAGGAAAATGGTCAACTTATATAAAGATTATATCTCAGGGAAACACTGATGGAGGGCCTTCACTACATGCTATTGGTATCAGAAGTGGAAGAGAATGAAACCTTTAAAATTTGTCTTGACTGCTGGAATCACTTGGCAGCTGAACTCTATAGAGAGAGTCAATTCTCTATATATGCCCCTCCATTGCTCTCTGGACCTCAACATTGTGATGATCCTCCCAGGAGACAGCTCTAGCTGCCTGTATTATCTAAGATCTGCTTTTTGATGGTTAGTCATATGGCTAAACCAAGGGAAGTATTGATTGTAGAAAATGATCAGGGAGGAGTTATGAGAGAATTCATGAAAGATCCAGATTCCATAAATGTGTATAAGGATATGGGAGAAACACTAGTTTATCTTATTCATCTGTATTCTGTATTTACATGCAGAAAGAATAATGACTGAGAAGCTTCACAACCAAGTGAATGATATAGAGAGGTCATGGAAATATTTGAATACATTTTGTTAGGCAATAGGTTTCATTAGTG
Organism: Tolypeutes matacus; assembly: GCA_026826555.1. Taxonomy (NCBI): domain Eukaryota; kingdom Metazoa; phylum Chordata; class Mammalia; order Cingulata; family Chlamyphoridae; genus Tolypeutes; species Tolypeutes matacus. Next base: position 583,573 of record JAKSZT010053899.1, read on the forward strand.
GAGCAATGTATGAAGAGGATGGAAAAAGATTTCTTCTTACTGCTATAAGGGATCAATTAGAATTATGTGAATAGAAAAGAGACAAAGATAATAAACTATTTTGCATCAAATATCATGGACCTAGTTGGTCAATATCCAAGATTTTTGAGAGCTCACTGGCAGTTTTGAAGACTTTTGTTAACAAGCTATTTGAATTCATGCATGAGACCAGTGATGGAGTCCAGGATGTGGCTTGCAATACTTTCATAAAAATAGCTCAAAAATACCTTGGGCATTTCATTCAGGTTCAGGTTGGAGAAGTAATGCCTTTTACTGGTGAGATTTTGAATAACCTTAACACTGTAATCTGTCATCTTCAGCCTCAACATGTTGATACATTTTATGAAGCTGTGGGGCACATCATTTATGCACAAATAGGCCAAACAGTACAAAAACATTTGAAATAAAAGCACATGCCACTTCCTAATCAAGTGTGTGAAAGCATAAACTAGCAGGCTAACAAAAATATGGATACTTAAAGATCCTAAAACAGTCAAGCAACCTGGTAGCATATTGAAAACAAATGCAAGAGCTTGCAAAGCTGTTGAACACCACTTTATAAATCAATGTGAATGAATTTATTTAGATATGCTCAATGTGTACAAATGCCTCACTGAAATTACTTCTTCAGCTATCCGAGCTAATAGATAGTTACACAGCAACCACTGTTTACAAGTAAAAAGGGAAACTTTAAAGTCAATATCTGGTTGGGTTATCCATTCCAATGATCCACAGATGGTAGCTGAAAATTTTATTCCTTCTCTGTTGGATGCAGTTCTCATTGATTATTAAAGAAATGTCCCAGTTGCTAGAGAAGCAGAAGTGATTAGCACTATGGCTATTATTGTCAGCAAGTTATGAGGAAACATAACAGCTGAAATATATCAAATATTTGGTGCTATTTTTGAATGCACATTAAGTGTGATGGATAAGGGCTTTGAAGAATATCTTGAACACAGAACAAAAATTTTTTTTTACTACTTCAGGCTCTCAATTCTCATTGATTGCCAGCATACTTGGCTATTCAACCTGCACAGTTCAAACTTGTTTTGGATTCTATTATTTGGGCTTTCAAACATACTATGAGGAGTGTTGCAGATACAGGCATGCAGATACTTTTTACCCTCTTACAAAATATTGTCCAAGAAGAAGCTCAGAATTTCTATCATTTGTATTCCTGTGATATTCTTCAGTGCATCTTTTCTGTTGTGACAGACATCTCATGTACTGCCAGTTTAACAATGTATGCATCAATTCCTCCATATATGTTTAATTTGGTAGAAGGAAAAATAAGTGCAGTGTTAAACCCTGGAAATCCACTTAACAACCAAACCTTTATTCAGGATTATGTGGCTAATCTCCTTAAGTCTGCATTCCCTCATCTACAAGATGC
>JAKSZT010053899.1:615004-643278 GCA_026826555.1 Tolypeutes matacus
AGAAGACATAATATTAAATGAATTCATGAAATTGGTGAGGTAGAAAACCACACACAGAACTAACAAGGAGATGATGTTGGGCAATGCTCATGAAAGGAACAGAAGTGCCTGCAACTGCAAGCAAATTAGTTCCATCCATCTGCCCCATGGGATAGAAGACTTCTTTCAATTAAATGTGGAGTGGGCATCACCATCCCAGAATCCTCAGGATTGGGGAGTGAACGATGGACTAGAGTAGACTTACTGTTCTACTATATACTTATTGTGATTCTAGCAACAGAAGAACTTTTATCATTGATGTGGAGGCAGTGGTCACTGGACGTTCTGAAGAGAGAAGGTGGGAAAAATCGGTATAATTTGGGGGCATTTTCAGGAAATTGGATTTGTCCTGCATGACAAATGGATACGGGCTATTGAATATTTTGTCACAACTTACAAAATTGTGTTGGACAGAGTGTAAACTATAATGTAAATTGTAGTCCATGGTTAATAGCAGTGCTTCAATATGGGTTCATCAGTTGTAACAAATGTACCACACTAATGAAGGATGTTGTTAATGTGGGAAAGTGTGTGTAAGGGGTGGGGCATATGTAAATTCCCCAGGGGAATGGGGAGGAAGGGACAGTTAAGATTAAAAGGGATATTTAGTGGTCATGGGAAAGGTTTTTCATTACCTTACAGTAATGGACACAGGGCATGGTAAATATCGTTATATTTTTAATGTAACATTTATGTAATCTAAAGCCTCTAAAAAATTTTTAATTATTAAAAAATGACTCCACACCAAATGGCCCCTGGTTATGAATTCTGGATTAATATATAGTTAAGAGTACCTTTGGCTGCAAGTAACAAAGCAACAGTGACTGAAAAGAGTGGGGGTTAATGTGGCTAACATAAGAATCCAGGAAGGAGCAGCCCAGGGTTGGTGCAATGGGTCAATGATCCAGTCAGGATCTTTCTATTTTTCTGCTCTGCCATCCTTAGCAGGTTGGCTTTGGTCATCATGCATATCATCCTAGCATACCAAATGGCTGCTGTATCACAGGCCTCAAGTCCACTTTCCAAGCAGAAAGAAGGGGCAGGGGATAAATAAGTGTGCTAGCCAAATCTGTTCCTTTTTAATCAGGAAAATAAAGCTTTCTCAACTCATTGGCCAGAACTGTGTCCTAGCTGGAGGTGACATTGGAGAAGGGGAGGTGGATGGGGCAAGGACATCCAGTCAGGAGCCTCTGCCCTAGGTAATATCAACATTTAAAAGGAAAACTAAGGACAAGGAGTCTAGAGAAAATGGGACAGAGAACAAGGAGGGTACCAGGTGACAATGAGTGGTGTCAGAGAAGCTGAGGGAGTAGAGAGTTCTTAGAAGAATAAGTAGGCAACACTTTCAAAGCTGCAGAGAGGTCTTATGAAATAAAGACAAAAAAAATGTTCATTGGTTTCCATTTAGAAGATTACTAATGAATAGAGTGAAAGCTACTTCAGTGTAAGGGCCAGGTTTGCAGCTGGATTACAATGGGTTATGGAGTGAATGAGCTGAGCAGCTGAGAGGTGGTACCAGCTCATCTTTCAAGGAGCTGTCTGTAAAAGGAGGTGGAGATAGAGGGTGTCAAATGCAAAAACTATTCTACACACATTTCCTTCCTTCTAGTAGAAGCAGCACTCCCTCCAAGTGCTAGATAGAAGCAGTTGAAAAATGTGCTTTATTAGGTGCACTGTTCTTTAAATCCCCTGTCCAAATCTTTTGAGGAAATTATTTTAGCAAGAAAATGAAGGAAAAATGATTTGAGATAACATGCTATTGGTAATAGAAAACCATCCCATATCTCCACAGCAGACCTTTGGAAGTTTTTGAGTTTCTAGGAGAAAATTGTTATTAGCTTTGAATTTTTTAAAGACACTGAGGAAAATCCTAAGTCAGCATTTACTAACCTGGTGTTCTGAGAAGCACTGCTGAGGCTGATACTAATAACTGCTAATAATCGGGCAGGGGCACACCATGGCCTCTGCTCCATCTTGGGCAAAGCTGCTGCACATTGGCTTATTGTGGGCTCTGAGAAGGTCCTGTGCACAAAGAGTGTGCTAACTGCATATCACTCAGAATAGCCTGTGGGCTTGTGGTCTGCAGAAGAGGAGATTGGGAGGTACTGTCCTAGTGAAGCCATTCATGGCAGGGAAAATGACCTGTTAGAGATGATGGACCCTTACCTTGATCTGAGAGTTTCAGATCTGATTGTCATATGTGGATCCTCTTGGAGGTACCCCCACAATATGAACAATTTGGTCATTTTCTGGTTAATTTAGGTTATACTGTGAAAACAAGCTTGGCCAAAAAATGGGTGTTCTGCCTGATTAAAATGTTTTATTTAAACAGTCAAAATAATCAGGAGCCTTTGAGCTCAATGTATTAATCTTGTCATTTTATTTACAAATGTAATAATTTTGGTGCCAAAACTTTTGCCATTTCTTTGTTCAATGCTCAATTAGCATCTAGAGTCAATAGATTAGATTCCCCTGAAAATGACACCATTTTAAAAACAAGTTAATTAAATTTCTGTAAATACTTTAAACTATTATCATGAACTTTGGCATTTCAAATGCCTTTAAAGGAGATGTGAGGTGTACAGAATATAAAAATGTTTTGCAAAGTAATTCTTAAACTCAATATAAAACATTTATAATATAGGTTTGAGTCATTTCATTATCATCTTTATACTTATTTTTATATCTTCCCAGGCTGTAAGATCCCCTGCCCTATTTTGGAAGCAGAATAACCATATTTTAAAAAATATCTAAGACACCATCAGTTTTTTTTTAAGGTGGTACCAGAGATTGAAGCCAGAACCTCATACATGGGAAGCAGGTGCTAAACCACTGAGCTACATCTGCTCCCCAATGAGAGTTGGCTTTTTCATTTCTTTCTTTCTTTGTTTTTAGGAGGTACTGGGGATTGGAGCCAGGACTTTGTACATGGGAAGCAGACACTCAACTACTTGAGCTACATCTGCTCCCAACACCATCAATTTTAAGGTGTACCGTTAGAATATATATTTCTATATATTATATTATATTTCTGTATATTATATTATTATATGATTATATAAATATAATCATTTCACTCTTCTTCCTACGTATATAATGCACTCACAGCCACCCTCCAGGGAGACAACACAAAACCCCATGTTGTCACTGCATGGAGTGGAATGCCCAGGTTCTGCGGGTGACATGCAAACCTACCTGTGGTGGTTTGAAGGTGTATGTACTCCAGAAAAACATGTCCTTAAATGTAATCCATTCCTGTGGGTATAAATACATTGTATGTATGGAGAGATAAGAATGCTTATACTTTGTTGGTGGGAATATAAAATGGTACAGCCACTGTGGAAGTCTGTTTGGCATTTCCTAAGAAGTTGAATATAGATATGCCATGTGACCGAGCAATACTGCTACTAGGTATATACCCAGAAGAACTGAGAGCAGTGAAACAAACAAACATCTGCATACCGATGTTCATAGAAGCATTATTCACAATTGCCAAAAGATGGAACCAACCTAAGTGTCCATCAACTGATGAATGGATAAACAAACTATGTTATATACACATGATGGAATATTATTCAGCTCTAAGAAGAAATGAGGTTGTGAAGCATATAACGACAAGGATGAACCTGGAAGGAATTATGTTGCATAAAGCAAGCCAGGAACCAAAGGACAAATATTGTACGATTTTCCTAATATGAACAAAATATAATGAGAAAACTTGTAGAGTTAATAGCTAGAATATAAGTCACCAGAGAATAGAAGTTGTTGAGTTGTAGGTTCACTTTATATATCATGGATATTAGACCCTGGTCAGATGTGTAATTTCCAAATATTTTCTCCCATTGAATAGGCTGCCTTTTCCCCCCTTTGACAAAGTCCTTTGAGGTGCAGAAATATTTAATTTTGAGGAGGTCCCATTTATCTATTTTTCCTTTTGTTGCTTGTGCTTTGAGTATAAGGTTTAAAAGACACCCACCTACTAAAAATTCTTATAAAGGTTACTCTAAATTATCTTCTAGGAGTTTTATGGTTTTGGCTATTATATTTAGGTCTTTGATCCATTCTGAGTTGATAGGGAGTGAGATAGGGCTCCTCTTTCATTCTTTTGGTTATGGACATCCCCTCTCCTAGTTATTGCAGAGACTGTACTGTCCCAGAAAAAGTGGACTTAGTAGGCTTATAAAAAAATCAGTTAATCATCGAGGTGAGGGTCTATTTATGAACTCTCAATTTGATTCCATTGATCAATGTGCCTATCTTTGTGCCAATACCATGTTGTTTTGATCACTGCAGCTTTACAATACACTTCAAGGTCAGGAAGCACGAGTCCCCTGACTCCATTCTTCTTTTTTAGGATGTTTTTGGCTATTCAGGATCCCTTTTCCTTCCAAATAAATTTGCCAATTGACTTTTCTTTAGGTTGTTGCAATTTTGATTGATATTGTGTTTTTTTCTCTTTGGTTTGTTAATATAGTGTATTAGGTTAATTGAGTTTCTTATATTGACCCACTTTTGCATATCAAGAATAAAGCCCACTTGATAATGGATCATGGTGCATACTTATTTTTATGTGCTGTTGGATTCTATTTCTAAGTATTTTGTTGAGAATTTTTGCATCTATGTTCATTAGAGAGATTGATCTGGAATTTTGTTTTCTTATAGTATCTTTTTTTAAAAAAACAATTTATTGAAGTATATCATTCATACATGAGCATACATAAACTATAAGTGTTCAGTAAACACCGTGAGCTTACAAAACAAACATGGATAACATCATACAGGGCTCCCACCAAAAAAAAACACCTTGCATTGTTGTGAAATTTTTGTTAAAAAATTGTGAAAGAGCATCATCAAAGTATTACTACTAACTATAGTCTGTATCTTCCTTCCCTGTATATATTTTTAAGGATTTATTTATTTCCTTTAATCCATTTTTACCCTCACCCCCCGCCCCCCGATTTTGCTGTTTCTGTGTCTATTCACTGGGCAACTCTCTGTGTCCGTTTTTTTGCCCTCTCTTCTCATCCTTCTCCTCCTGTCTTCACTGGAATTTGTTCTTTGGAATCTTCGATGTGGAAGAGAGGCATCCCACCACCTGTGCCACCTCAGTTCCTGGTTTTTCCATGCGTCTCATCTTGGCTATCTTGTGTCACTCTCCTATTATGTCATCATCATGCTGCATGGCTCCCAGGGCCTGATGGTGCACCGGCTCATGGGGCCTGATGGCACACCCACAGACGGGGCCTGGCAGTGCACCTGTGCACAGGGCCTGACGGCTCACCCACTCGTGAGGCCTGATGGCACTTTTGTGCACAGGGCTGGGTGACCCACGTGCCTTCTGTATTTTTATTTTTTTTTAATTTTTACCGGGAGGTCCTGAGGATTGAACCCAGGTTTTTCCATATGGAAAATGGATGCCCAACCACCTGAGCCACATCTGTCCCCCTGCTATATCTCTTAAGATTGACCAAAGATACCCAAAGTTACAGTCTTTTCCCATACAGGATGGCCATATAATAAATCAGGCTTAGTTTATCACCAACATTCTAAAAACCAGACCTAGGGAGAAAAACTAGGTCTAGGGACACATGCATGGTTTCTAACATAGCAAATGTTTAGCCTACCCTGATTATCACAAAATCAGGTTAGCGAGAATATTTGCATTCTTATAGTTTCTTTATCTGGCTTTGGTATTAGGGTGATGTTGGCTTCTGTATTAGTCATCCAAAGGGGTGCTGATGCAAAGTACCAGAAATCTGTTGGCTTTTATAAAGGACATTTATTTAGGGTAAAAACTTAATTACAAGGCCCTAAAGAGTCCAACTCAAGGTTACTTCTTTACCAAACTCTGTTGCCACATGTTGAAGCAAGATGGCAGGTGATGTCTGTGAGGGTTCAGCCTTCCTCTTCCTTCTTAAGGCTCTGTGGGTCCAGCTTCTTATGATCTCAGCTATAGGCTATATGCCAACTATATATGCCAACTATAGGCTGGCATATAGATGGCATAGGGCTCATCTCTCTTCCCATGGCTCATTTCTTTCCAGGCTCAGCTGCTCTGTTCTCTTCACAAGATCAGCTGTAAAGTATCAGGCAAATGTCTCATCACTTTTCCAGGGAACACAGGATCAAAGTCCTTTCTTCTGTGTCTGTGCAGCTCTCTTCACATGTGTATCTTATTCTGTGTGCTCCTTGAGCTAGTGTCCATTTATATAGCCCACCAAGGGGGCAGGGACTCAACCCTACACACCCTAATTAAGTGGTCAAATCAAACCCGTAATTTTAACATAATCAAGAAAATGTAAAACCTTTTAATTTAGTACAACCAAAGGGTATCCATGTCCAGAGGAACAAAACAGTTTACAAACATAATCAATATCTCTTTTGGAGTTCATAAATAATATCAAACTGCCAAAGCTTCACAAAATGTGTTGAGTAATTTCCCCTCCTTTCCATTTTTGGAAGATTTTAAACAGGATTGGTATTAATTCTTCTCTAAATGTTTGGTAGAATTCACCTATGAAGACATCAGGTCCTGGAGTTTTCCCTATTGAGAGAATTTTTTATAATTGTTTCAATTTCTTTAAATGTGATTGGTTTGTTGAATTCTTGTATTTCTCATAGAATCGATGTGGATTGTGCGTGCATTGCTGGGAATTTTTCTATTTCATTGTCTAATTTCCTGGCATACATTTTCTCATAATATACTTTTATGATCCTTTTTATTTGTGTGGTGTCAGTCGTAATGGTCCCCTTTCATTCCTGATTTTATTTATTTGCATCTTCTCTCTCTTTTTTTTTTGTTAGTCTAGCTAAGTGTTTGTCAATTTTATTGATCTTCTCAAAGAACCAGCATTTGTTATTCTCTCTGTTTTAGTTTGTTCTCAATTTCATTTATTTCTGCACTAATTTTTATTTTTTTCTTTCTGTTTACTTTGGGATTGCTTTGCTGTTCTTTTCCTATTTTCCCCAGGTGTTCAGTTATATCTTTGATTTTAGCTCTTTCTTCTATTTTAATATAAGCATTTATGTCTACAACTTTCCCTCTCAGCACTGCCTTTGCTGTATCCCAAAAGTTTTGATAAATTGTATTTTCAAAAGCATAGGAGATTCCCACATACCCCAGGCCCTCTGCCTCCTATACTTTCCCCTATTAGTAACATCTTACATTAGTATTCTACATTTGTTACAATTGATGAAAAATATTGAAGAATTGCTACTACCCAGGGTCTATATTATAGTTTACACTGTGCACCATACAATTTTATAGGTTTTGACAAAATGTATAATGCCTGTATCCGTTACTGAAATATCCTTCAGAACAATTCCAGTGCTCTAAAAATGCCTTCTGTTCCACTATTTTTCTTTCCCTCTCCCTTCAGAACCCCTGATAATCATTATCTTTACATCAATGTTACAAGTTCTTTCATTACTACAATAATAATAAGTGTACTTTGGTCGATGATTACTTTTCCCTCTCTACATTTGTTCATTCCTCAATCTTGAGGATTTTGGGGTGGTGATACCTGCTCTGCTTTAGATTGAGAGGGAGCTTAGATCTATTGGGGCATATGGAACAAACAGTTTTGTTAGCAGTTGTAGATACTCTTTGTTTTTGGGGATGGGGTTGTTGATCATTGTCATTTTGCTGCTTGTCCTGGGTGAGTCTTATGAACTGGAGATTAGATGTTGGCTATGACTCTGCTGATATTCAGGGTTCAACCAGCATATGAACTTGGACTGAAGATTTAAGTCTCTGGGACATATATTTAATGGGCATATTGCTGATTAGAGGTTCAAATAAAAGGGGTAGAATAATAATGTGTAGGGAAACTATAAGTGAATCTAACACAGTTACATTGGAGAAATAGGTTATCATAAATCCCAAGGTAAGGCCCACTGAATATTAAATGGTGCAGCCGCTGTGGAAAACAGTCCTTCAAAAAGTTAAGCATAGAATTACTTCTAAGTAAATACCCAAAAAAGTTGAAAGCAGGGACCCAAACAGATACTTGAACATCAATATTCATAGCAGCATTATCCACAATAACCAAGAGGTAGAAGCAACTCAAGTGTCCATCAACAGATAAATGGATATGCAAAATGGGGTATATACATTCAGGGAAATTTTATTCAGCTCTAAATCAGAATGAAGTTGTGATACATGCTACAATATGTATGAACACTGAAAACATTCTGCTAAGTGAAATAAACAAGACACAAAAGGAAAAATATTGTATGAGTCCACTTACATGAAATATATAGAACAACCAAATTTCATTGAGACAGAAAGTGAATTTTAGAGGTTACAGGGGTTGGGAGTAGGTGGGTGCAGAGAATGGAGAGTTATTGCTTAATGGGTTCAGAGTTTCTGTTTGGGGTAAAGAAACTATTTTAGTAATGGATTGGTGGTGATGGTCGCACAACATTGTGAATATAATCAATATACTTAAAATGGCTAAAATGGGAAATTTTATGTTATATATATTACAGTAAAAATTTAAACATTTTTAAAATTTAAAATTATTTTTAAAAGAGATGTGTTTAACTATGTATAGGTAGTAGAAAATTCTACAGTTTAGGATTTAGGATTATATTATATTTCCTAGTAATTCACATTAGAACTGACTTTCAAAAAACTGTATTTGTTTGGATTTAAATATTAGATGCCCTCAGGTCATGTCCATGAACCTATATCAAATATAGCTTCCTAAGATAGAACTCTATAAAGGACGCTAGTTTTGTTGCTATATTGTCCACTGTAAGCACAAGAAGCTTAATTCTAACAGAGAGAATCCACCGAGAGCAGGAATTTTATACTAATAATGCTAACAATGTAGCTTAAACCTAGGACTTCACAAAGGTTGGAAAAAAAAAAAAAAGTCCGTTGAAAACAACCAAACTCATAATCTGTGGAAACTATAATCAATTTATTAAAAATAGTTATGTGACATGATGACATTTTGAAATATTACCTTTTTTTTTTTTGCTGGTATTTCCTTCTTCCCTTGCCCCTTCTTACATTCAGACAGGTAGGCATTCTATACTAGTGCTGCACAGAAGGGTTGCTGCTGCAGAAAGCAGGGAAATTAGAGAATCTGTCCCTGCTTTTAGAAGCTCAAAGTCCAGAGAAAAGGCATGGACAATAGATTTGGGGAATGCCATCGGTTGAGGAAAAGCACATCTGCTCTATGATCTCGCCTCCAACATTACTACAAACTAGGGGGAGGGGGGAAAATCTTCCTAGTCATCAGCAATAGGAAGAAAGTCAGAGGGACAGCAACGAGGTGCTTGTTGGTGTCTAGACAGGGGAGATAACTCTGCCATCCTCCTGCTCCCCACTCATCTGGAGCAGAGAGATTTTAGGAGATATGAGCCCCCACAGAAACCATGGCTGAAGATGCATCTAAGTGGATGGAGCCACAAACAAGCACAGGGTGTCCATGGCCCAGAATGGAGCAGGAACAGCCAAAATATTCCCAGAGGGGCCCTGGGCATAGCTTCAGAAGATACCCAATGCTCTAATGTGCTCAGGAATGACCCCAAAATAACAGAGAGAAGGCCAGAGCTGAGGGACATTGTGGTGGGACTGTGGGGTAAATCAGCAGTAACCTGGGACTATTGTCCAAGGACCAGAGAGATGAATAGGATGAAGCAGATACCAGGGCTGCCAGATGAATGGAAAACCAGTTCCTTTCCCCCAGTCTAGTGCAGAATACAACACAGAGCATGGGGATTTAAAGTCATGGAAAAAGAGGTTGGGAGATAAGCTTGAATTATCTGAGATTAAGGTTCCACTATCAGATGGATTGCGGGCCTCAGAAATAACTGAATTACTTTTTTCAAAAATAATGGGACACCAGCCGCATGTTCTGGTTGTAAGGCCCTTCTTGCAAGATTGAGAATACAGTCTTTACTTCTTCTTCTTCAAAAAAAATAACAATAATAATAATAATAATAATAATAATAATAATGGGAGCCCACAATATTGAAAAAGCACTAAGTTGGAGAACTGGCACTACTCAACTTCAAGATTTTCCATAAAGACTGATCAAAACAGTGCAATATTATTGAAAGAATAGACATATAGACTAATAGAACAGAATAGAGAACCTAGAAATAGTCTCTCACAAATATAAGCAACAGATCTTTGACAAGGGAGTAAACACAATTCAAGTGATTCAGATGGTGTTGGAACTACTGGACATCCACAAGAAAGGAAGGAAGGGAGGGAGGAAGGAAGGAAGGAAGGAAGGAAGGGAGGGAGGGAGGGAAGGAGGGAGGGAGGGAGGGAGGGAGGAAGGAAGCCTAGCCCCAGGCTTAACACCTTTCACAAAAATTAACTCAAAATGGATCACAGACCTAAATGTAAAATGCAAAACTATATGACTTCTAAAAGATAACATAGGAAAAAATCTAAAGGATCTTAAAGATTTGCTGATAAATTTTTAGATACAACACCAAAAGCATGACCCATTGAAGAAAAAATAAGTTGGACTTCATTACAATAAAAAATGTCTGTTCTGTGAATGACACCACTAAGAGAATGAAAATACAAGCCACAGACTGGGAGAACATATTTGCAAAACTTTATCTGACAAAGGACTTATAACCAAACATACAAAGTACTCTTGAAATGCAATAAGACAATAACAAACCAATTAAAAATATATACAAAAGATCTGAGCAGACATCTCACCAGAATACGTACAGGTGGCAAATAAGTATATGAAAAGATGTTCAACATCGTATGTCATTAAGTAATTGCAACATAAAGTGCCAATGAGATACCATTATACTCCCATTAGTGTCTAAAATCCAAACTATTGACAACACCAAATTCTGGGGAGGACATGAAGCAACAGGGACCCTCATTCATGGTTGTTGGGAATGCAAAATGGTACATTCACTTTGGAAGACAGTTTCTTAGAAAGTTAAAAATAGGCTTAGCATACAATCCAGCAATCACACTCCTAAATATTTCCCCAAGAGAGCTGAAAACTGATGACCATGAAAAATGTCAAAACCAAGGCATCTTCAAGGTGATGCTTTCTCCCCAAAGACTGGCTGCCAACAATCACTGGCTCCTCTGCCATAATGCAAGGCAAATGGCAGAGTCTACTGGTCTCTCCCTTCTCTTCTGGGTTCATTGGTTTCGGCTTCTTGCTTCCATGGCTTTCTATCTGTATTCATCCAGGTTTATAAAGGACTTCATTAAGAAGATTAAGGTACACCTTGGCCACGTCTTAACTCATGAAAAGGTCCTACTTCAATAGGTGTCCACCCACAGGACTGGATTAGCTTTAAGAACATGCTTTTCTGGGGGTACATACAGTTTTAAAACACCACAATAGGTGAATGGATAAACAGATTGTGGTACCTCCATACAATGGAATATTATTTAGAAACAAAAAGAAATGAGCTATCAAGCTACAAAAAGACATGGAAGAAACTTAAATGCATATTGTTAAGAGAAAGAAGTCAATCTGAAAAGACTACAGACAATGTGAGTCCAACTATATGACATTCTGGAAAAGGTAAAATTTTACAAAGAGTAAAAAGGTCAGTGGTTTCAGGGATTTAGGGAAAGGGGCAGTGGATGAATAGGTGGAGCTTAGGGCATTTTTAGGGCAGTGAAATTATTCTATACAGTACGTAATGGTGGATACATAAATATGTGTATTTTTAAATATGGGTATTTGTCAAAACCCATAAAACTGTACAACACAAAGGGTGAACCTTAAAGTAAACTTTAGTTAATGATAACGTAGTGATATTGGTTCATCAGTTGTAACAAATGTACCCCACTAGTACAAGATGTTAATAATAGGGGAAACTGTATTCTGTGGGGGTAGGTGGTCTATGGGAACTCTCTATATTTTCAGTGCAATTTTCTTGTAAAACTACAGCTGCTCTAAAAAGTAAAGACTATTAAAAATAAAAAATAATGGAAATTAGAAGTTGGATTATACAGCTCTTGAGTTGGTGATCTGAAATTCATACTCATCTACTTAAACTATTAAGTCTTATGAAGTCAGTAAGTGGTTCCTCTTCATGAAGAAGCATAGCCTAACTTTTACTGAGGCTAAAGAAATAGCTTTGGTTGAGTTTGCTTCCAATTCAAAGTACTACTTATGAGATGGTATGGGACGGTCACATCTAGCTCTGAGCCTGCATTACTAGAACTCAGTAAATACATCCCATTGATTTTTTAAATAGATTTTAAAAAATTTTATTTCTCCCTCCCTCATTGTTTGCACTCCTGTCTGCTTATCTTCTTTTTAGGAGGCACTGGGAACCAAACCTGGATCCTTCCATGTGGGAGGGAGGCACCTAATTGCTTGAGCCACTTTGCTCCTTGCTTTGTTGTGTCTCTCATTGTGTTTCCTTGCTGTGGCTCTTGGAAGAGCCACATCATCTCACTGATGATGTGATGCATCATCTCTTGGTTGCATCATCTCACTGCATCATCTTGCTGAGTCAGCTCACCACACCAACTGGTCATGTCAACTATCTTGCTTGTCTTATTTAGGAGGCACCAGGAACTGAACCTGGGACCTCCCATGTATTAGGCAGGTGCCCAGCTTCTTAAGCCACATCCACTTCCCGATCCCATTGATTTTGATGGAGGGCTTTGCTTCCATCCAACATTTTATGCAGAATGCTGGTGCTGCTTGTTTTCTCATTGCACGTCTCTCTGATCTCAGGGTTCTGTGTGTCAGCAGCCACATTCAGTCTTTGTGGAAAACAATGCTCCTCCTCTCCAGCAGCTGCAATCTGTCTGTAGGATCATTGGTCTTATGCAGGTTGTGCTGATAGGATGGATTTTTAAACTCTTTTGGCAGAAAAAGTCACATCCTGCTCAGAAAGAAAGAGGAAAGTGGATCCCACACTGTGCAGAAACATGGACACCGTGAGGCTCCCTGCACAGCCCTGTGGAGCTGTTCCCACCCCACCATGGTTACTCAGAACTTTACTGCCTGGTCCCTTCTTGACCTGAACTTTGAGAGCTACATCCACCTCCCAGATGTTGTCATATCCATTTGAGTAAAGGCTATTTCCAAATATGTGGATATGCAGCTGTATCTTCTTAAGAGTTTGGAGCATCACTGATTTTCCCACTATTATCTGTATACTTTTTCATATACTACACCCTCAGGAATTTAAATGTGTGCACCATATATGGAAAAATAACTGCCCTCAAATCTTTATGGAAACCACTCCTTAGGGCTGCAGTGCTGAAACAGGTGGTTCCTAATCATCGCTGGTTATTGGAATGCAAACTAGAACACCGCATTTCTGATTCCTTTTTGTGACTTGACTTTAGGTGGTGGTGTGTGTTGGAAGCGTCTCGGAATTTGTTTCCTCTTCTCTGCATATGTAGAAAGAAGCCATGGAAGATCTTTAGCATGGTCCAGATGCTGAAAGGAACCTGAACTTATAGCTGGGGAAGGAGTCCTAGAGAGAAGCAAGGACAGCTAAGCCTCATCCCAGGGCCACCCATGTAGTTGATGAAGGCAGGAACTCATTGCCCTCTCTTTCTCCTACTTTCCCACATTGCCTGCTGCCCCACAGGGATTTGCCAGCTATCAGTAGATATTTTCACTTCTTTGGGCTCTTTAGTCCATTCTTCTCTCTTACTCATCTCATCACTCCAAAATGGCACTTTTGCTGGCACCTGGGAAGAGTTCAATAGCTGTTAGGAAACATAATGAAATTGGTAGAGCCTCCATTCCTCCGCAGAGGTTCAGTGGAGAGCTGGGCTTGCTGGGAGCATCAACTCTCTTTATGCAAAGAGAATATATTTTGGAAGAAGGGAGAACCTGAGAGGCGAGTAATCACTCCTTTTACCAGTGGATACAAGTTGGAACTCTGGTGGTGAGAACACGCCGCGCCGCTGGAGAGCAGCTCCCATGGCCGCAGGTCAGGTAGCTCGCAGCATCCTCATCCCGCTGTGCACCAGTAAGATTCCTTGGTGATCTAAAAGGGCCAGCAAAAGACTCAAGACCCCCAGATGGAACATGCTAGAAGGGCACACACAGTTTGTTTCCACTGAAGGCAGTCCCTTGGTTTAGACACTGTTCATTTCTGAGACTCCCAGCTTAAACCAGATGACTGACTATAAGATGGACTGTGTGGATGAAACTAAAGCCAGATTCAGAGGTAGCCACGCAGGCAGTTGCTAGAATCATAAACCGAAAAGAAATGTAACCAGATGGGAGAAATCATACCAACCAAACTCTTCTCAGTGAGCTTGAGAATCAAAGGACTACGTGACTAGCCTTTTACAGCAGTTCCAGTTCACTTCAGAGTTTGCGTCTCACTGTGTGGGCTGTACAAGTTTGGGACCTGTGGTGACTTGGTTGGGACCATAAAAGAGAGATTGGGTGCAGTTATAGCATTCCTCCTTCCCCACGGAGCATTGGGCCTCTCCTCCAGTGATATGTAAACATTGTTTTTTAAAATTCAGGAACCTCCTGCCCTGGATACACACATGCCCACCCCTGCTATGAACTCATAGGTACTGTCTTTATTTAAAATTCTGATATTTTTTGTGGATTGTTCTGCATTGATTTTGATTATTTAAAAGATTGCATCAAAACATAATTTATGTTGATTACTGAGTTTTTTTGGTGCCTTAAGTGCCTTATTTGCTTCACTCTAGTCCCAGCCCTGCCACAAAAATGTGTCCCTAATTGATTCTGGCTCATCATTATAGAAGCACAGCTGATATGGATTCATTTCCTCGGACTGCTGTAAGCATTTACTACAAACTGGGTGGCTTAAAACAACAGAAATTTATTCTCTTACAATTCTGGGGGATAGAAGTTTGAAATCAAGTTGTTGGCAGGGCCATATTCCCTCTGAAGCTTCCTTCCTTGCCTCTTCTATCTCCTGGTGACTGCTGGCAATCCTTGGTGTTACTTGCCTTGTGTGAGCATTGGGCCAATCTCTGCTTCTGTGTCACATGGAATTCTTCCCTCTGTGCTTGTGTGCAAATTTCCCTTTTCTTAGAAGGACACCAGTCACTGGATTTAGGGCCCACCCTAATCAAGTATGACCACATCTTAACTGGACTACAAGTGCCAAGAAGCTATTTCCAAATAAGGACTCAGGCACAAGTTCTGGGGGCTTGAACTTGGGGGGGGGGGGGGACTCTCTTCAACCCAGTACATGTTCCTTTTAGGTAGTTGTGGCAGATTGATCTTATTTATGAATTCCAAAATAGATACTGTAGACTGGTTTGTTCCTCTGGGCATGATAACTCTTTGATGGTATTAGATTCAGCTGAGATGGCTGATTAACTTATGTTAAAATTAGGGCTTTGATTCAACCATGTCATTAGACTGTGACTCAGTGTTGAGTCCCCACTCCCTTGGTGGGCTGATAAAACAGACTCTTACATGGAAGTAGATACACAGAGAAAAAGAACACGGAGGAAGGGAGACAGTTCAAGAGACACAGCAGAGGCCCCAGGAAGAGAGATGAGCCTGATAGTCTACAGCTGACCTTTTGAAGAGAACAGAGCAGCTGAGCCCAGAAAGAAATGAGCCCCAGAGAGAGAGATGAGCCTTATGCCAGCCTACAGCTGCGATCAGAAGAGGCTGGGACCTTAGAGTCTTAAAATGGAAGGAGGAAGGCTGAACCCTTGCAAACAACGCCCACCATCTTGCCTCATCACGTGGCGAATGACTTTGAATAAGAAAGTATCATCATGGTACCTTGATTTGGACTCTTTAGGGCCTTATGATTGTAAGCTTCTACCCCAAATAAATACCCTTTATAAAAGCCACCAAATTTCTGGTACTTTGCATCAGCACCCCTTTGGCTGACTAATATAGTAGTGTTTGATGAGTGGATGGGACAATATAAAACAGTGAAAGGCAGCTCTGAAAAGAGTGCTGATTTCCTATAGCCCCCCCCCACACACACAGATAGCATGTGGCAAAGAAAAGAGAAGTGACATTTTTCTACATTGAAGATTTTCAAAAGGTCTTGAAGACAAGCTATAGGGAAGTCACCAAATCTGTCAGTACAATAACTTCCCTTTAGGTTTTTGTGTCACATAATTTTATTTGTCCCTTGACTTATTTTCTTTCAATCTTTGCTTTATTTTTATGTACATAAAACTGTTTATCGATTTTTTTTTTTTAGAACGCACAGCTGCATGGCTGTTGTAAAGTGAAATTCTTCGAGCATGATCTTCTTCCCATGATCATGGGAAAGAGAAAACTACTTTAAAAACACACATACACACACACTTCTTGAAGCCCTATGGAGATTTTACTCATGCAAATAGAAGCTTGTTTTTTTCCCATTTTCCACATGGCACGCACTAGCATCAGGAAGATCTGTTAGGAAGGGACACTATTAGGATGATATCTCTTTGGCTAAAAGTCCAAGTCCATCCCCTTTCGTTGGCTTTTAAATACCCACATATCTGATTACCTTGACAATGGCAGCAAGGAGCTATAAAATGCGAATAAGGACCACAAGCAGTTCAGTTGAAAAAGTGATATTTTTTTTACTTAAAATACAGTGTCACATGGATCTATATGTGAATTTTTACACTATTAGACAAGGCATGAATGTTATCTCAAAAATTGTTCAAATTCAGTATATTTGAGAAAACTGCACATATTTAATATGTTTAAAAATTGGCATCATTTGAGCAGATTATTTGCAGATTGCCATACAGGGAGAATTATCTGACACTGTATGGAGACTATTTAAGAACCACAGCAATTTCCACGCTGTTGATTATGTATAAGATAAACAATGTAACTGAAGTGAATTATTACTTTTCCTTTATTTTCTTGGTATATTACACTTAATGTTAAATTGGGAAAAGCAGTTTTTTTGAGAGATTCTCTTACACTCTTTTTTACTATTCATTGGTTAAGGGGGAATTATTTCTGTTTGCTATTTTGTGACTCTAGCACAAAACATGTTTGCCTCTTCCTAAGTGCCAACTAACATTTCATACAGAGAAGGATCAAAGAACAGAACAGTAAGTAAATAACAACTTTTACTCATATAAGTTTTACAGAACTCATTATAAGGAAAAGACTGTCAAGTAGAGGATGTGCAAGAATGGTAAGTGGATGGATGGTAGTTACTAAAAACAAGGATTCTTGCATGAAGTCTTTCACTCAGATGCTCCACCTAGGTTAGACCCTCATAAGTCCCATGGATGGGAGGAGAGGGCATTGGTGAAAATGGAAAGAACCTTTGAGGTATTGTGAACAGCACTAATGCTGGGTCTTGAACCTTCTCATTATCTTTTGAATATGTCCCTTCCCCTCAAGCTTCAATGCTACCACCACAGCCTACATGGACTGTTTTCATAGCATCCCAATTGCTCTCTGCTCTGTGTCAACTCTCAAACTCAAGCTTCACATGCTGTCAGAATTATATTTCCAAAATGCAAGTCTGATCATGTCATGACACTAATCAAAATGAATGCCTTACAGGGCCCTTCATAGGCTGACTCAGTCTAATTTCCAGTCTATCTCCTACTCCTCTGTACAAGTTGAGTAGCCAGTAACCCACCAGCAGAGTGCACGAAGAATGGATGGGAGGTGGGATGAGCCCTGCGTCCCCTGGAGTGTAAGAGAATGAGCAACATCCACTTGAACGCTTCAGGAGGGTGATTGGGGGATGCAGGCTTCAGAACAGCCAGGTTTCATATAAGGTGAAAAATGAGAAAATATTGCTCAGATATAAAGGTAAAGAGATGGAGACTTAGAGAGAAAACATGTTTGGTTTTCACATCCTACTAGATAATCTTTATCCAACAAGGACCCCTATGCCCATATCCAATCTTTCATGCCCAAGCCCTTCTGCCCCAAATTTCCACATTCCTCTTCTTGCAAACCTTTCCACTGCTCTCTTTGCAACCTCTCTATGCTTTCCCTGCTGCTCCTAAAGCGAGACTGGCCCCATGTGCTTCAACTGGCCTGAGTTAATCATCTCAGCATCACATTAGACAGGACTTTCAGATTTCTGAAATAAGACTGTCGGTGTGACTGAAAAGCTCTGGGCAGGGTATGGGGCCTGCCTGAGGGTCTGTGCTGACCAGGGAAGAATGGCTTCACAGGGAGGGTTTAATGGGGGCTCTAGATGAAAGAGAAAAATTTCATGTTTGCACCCTATTCAAGCTGGATCTTTAATTATATGGTTCCAGTTGCCATCAGAAATAGTCTCAGTAGTCTCTTAAAAGCCCTCTAAGGCCTGGATGGGTTGGCCCCCTGAGGAAACCCTCTGGTACCTGAAAAGGCTGACTTCTCTGGAAGTTTTGGCTGGAATTATTTAAGTGGGTTACAGGGAGAAGCTGTAAGCTGTTAACATCCAGCTTCCCTCCCAGAAACTGGATGGTGGTGCAGGCTGTGAGCGCTGAGGAGTGGTCAGAAGGCCCAGTCAGAACCCAACTGCAGGGAGCTGAGGGCCGCCCACCATCCACCTCAAAGTAGGACAAGTTTTTGTCATGGTGAATGGCCCCAGAGGTCGAGTGGTGCAGGTGCCCCAATCCGGAAGAAGATGGCTGGGAAAATGGAGGCCTGGCCTGGTTGTCTACCCAGAGCTGGCACAACAAACACCAAGAAAGGCTTATTGAATGAGCAAAGGTTGAGTGAGTGTTGTCAGACTGCACTGAAAAGCAAGGTTGGAGCCTTCTGGAAGGCTCTGAATGTCACAGGGAGGGGTTCCTAATTGCCACAGAAGGAATCACTAACATCTCCTTGATGATCCCACCGCATCTTGACACAACTCTGTCCAAAGGCTCCAAGAGCACCTGTGCTCAGGGAGGGGTGCAGGGGGAGTCCATGCTTGTGCAGCACAAGGCCCCAGAGTCAGCTTCCCCTCACTCCATACTCTCTCCCACTGGGGTTCCTGAAAGCGGCCAGTGGACACTGGCCCCTGACACGTGGGTCCACAGTTACATGGGCCTCTTGGCCTCTTGGTTTCTTTACATTAATAATACAAAGAAAAATTTGAATGTTGATAAAGAAAACACTCACTCTAAAACAGTTTTAAGAAGTCTTGTAGAAACCCATATGAAGGAGTGGATCTTTGGACTGGAGCTGCCAAGCAGCCTTTGGAAATGGGCTCCCTCTGCAGCAGTGTTGTTGAGAGCTAGTTGTCAATGCACCCTCCCACATTTACAATGCAAGATGTGGTGGAGGCCAGGAATCCCAGACCCTGAGCTGGAAGTGAAGGGCAGTGGACTGGAGTCCATGATCAGAGCTCAGGACACAAGGAGGTAATGATTTTGTGGTTCAAGAAAGATGCTTTCACATCAGCATTGTAAAAACACATCCACTAATGATCTTGGCAGTCATTATTGATTGAAAACCAAAAGGAGTACAAATGTTTAAGTCAGTCCATACCCGAAAGCCCTCCTGACAACTGCAAGAGGACAAGACAAAAACTTTCCAGGATACATTATAAAATCCTTAAATTGTATTGCAGTGATTTAAATGTAATTTTAGAAACAGCCTAAAATAGGCCAGGATTATTGAGACCATTTAAATTTTTGAGATCCGTTTTTACTCATGAAAACACCTATGAAACATGGAAAAGGTGACTAATGGATAGAGTGACCTTATAATCTATTGTTCAAACTGGAGCTTGTTTCTTGTAAATTTCATTAGACTATAGCACTGACAATGCTGAACTTTACCTGACCTCTATGATCTCAGAACGCAGTGATATTTAAGAAAATCCCTACCATTCATTTGTTCTCTGAAATCCCTCACCCTTTTGTGTGCTGAGAAATGACTAATCACAAAGGACCATTCTGCCTTTGCATATTCCTAGATAAGACCCACCTCCATCCCTCCTAGATATCTCCCTTGTCCCCCAGCTTCTATTAAATACCAGGCCCCCTTTTTTGAGAATTTCCTCATTAATGAACATTCTCCCTATGGCAATAGCCTGAGTAAAATCTTCTCCTTGGTTTGTCCTTTCATATTTATGGTGCTGAGACTTAGCTAAGTCTGGGCCACACCTTCACATCTCTGTTTTTATTCCTCCCTGTAAGGAGACCACTGACCGGTAATCTGAGAATCCAGCAGTGAGTTCAGCTCCTGATTTTATGCTTGTTCATTGGTAGCACAGTAAGGATTCTATTCTGATTCTTTTTCACCACTCACTTGATTTCTGGTGTCAGTGTCTTGTCTTTTGGTTTCCTGGTCCCACCATTTGGGTTATAAAGATCTTCTCTCTGTTAAGTGCAGGAAGACAAAGAACCTGATTTGTGAGTTTTTTCCATTTGTCTATTTTGATTTCAGATCAATTGAGAGTATCATGCCCATAGGGAAGTGGATATTTGAACTATAGAGTTTTATATTTTTGTTGTTGAACCCTAAATTAGCCTACGCATAGGTCTTCATGGCAACCAGAGTAACACAGAAAAGAAAAGTTTTCCACTGTCTCCTAAGTGTCTTATCTGAAAAGCACACAACCTCTCCTCCCTTGAACAATCTTGCAAGGACAGACAAGCACACAACCTCTCCTCCTTTGAACAATCCTGCAAGGACATCTCAACACTGCAGCTGTGCCCTAGGCTATCAGGGCGTTCTGTGCAAACGCTAGCTAACTGCCAGAATCCGCTTCTGTTTATCCCGCTTGCGTGCAAACTGCATCTGCAACCCCCTATAAAAGGGAGCCATTTTAGAACCTCGGGGCTGCAGTTCTCTCCTGCATGAGATGTGCTGTAGACACCCGCGGGCTTAGCTCAATAAACTTCATAAAAGTGGTTAAAGTCTGAGTGTGGTCGATCTCCTGGGTTATAACATTTGGAGGCCCCAGCGGGATCAACCGCGAGGTCCCCCTTAATTGGGGTCGACCTCCTCAGACTAAGCTGGAAGTGCCTCCACTTCCTCGCCTTTGCTTTTGATTCGTGATCGGATTCGGACTAGGACAGTGGCCATGAGGAATCCGGTAAGGGATTCTCCCTTTTGTGTTGGCTCCGGAGCATTTGTGGGGGCTGTTGCAGGCGGGACGCCGCGGTACTGCACACCCCGAATCAGGGACGGGATGCCCTCTCCTGATTTTGGAAACCGTTAGGTTTCACTTTGGTATTTGGCTGTGTGAGTGGGAGTGAGACTAGTCTCCAGTGTTTTGTTCATTTGTCTGTCTATGTTCAGTGTTTCTTGGTGTTTTAACTGTTTCAACCCTAACAGGATGGGACAAGGAAAATCCACTCCATGGACTCCTCTTGAATGCATTCTTGCTAATTTTTCTGATTTGTTTAAGAGGTCCTGTGACTATGGGAAGCCAGCAGATCCAGGCTTCCTATGGACCCTCTGTGAACTTGAATGGCCAGCCTTCCACATAGATTGGCCTTCAGAAGGCTCATTTGATTTATCTCTGTTGTTTGCTATACGGTCTGTTGTTTATGGGGTTCCCCACCCCGACCAGAGGGTTTATATAAATGTTTGGATTGACATTATGTATGATAAAGTAAATTATATCCAGAAATGCCAGAAACCAGGGAAGGGGGATATGTATGCAAAGGTAGGCAGAAAAAACCATTTTAGTAACTGCCCCGAAACCTCGAGGGGCACGGGATCCCCTGAAAGAAAAGAAAGATGAGAAACCAGAGAAACAGAAACCCCGTTTATATCCTGTTCTGCCAGGGGAAACTGATGATATAGCTGAAAGCTTATTTGAACCCCCTGCCTTGCCCAAGAACTCCCTCGCAGCAACAGGCCCCAAAATGCTCACCCCTAGGGGGAGTCCAGAGTCCTCCCCGCATGAGAGGGGGAACTCTCTATGAGCCCCCTCCACCAGGGCCTGATTCTTCAGTGCCCCTGTTGCCGCTCAGGGAAGTTCCTCCTCAACCAGGGGCACCTCTGGGCCATACTGGAATGATTTATGTCCCATTTTCCACCTCTGATCTCTATAATTGGAAACACCAGAACCCTCCTTTTTCAGAGGACCCCCAGAGGCTGATTTTGCTTTTGGAAACTATTTTCCGCACTCATCAGCCTACCTGGGATACTGTCAACAGATTTTACAGACTTTGTTCACTTCTGAGGAGAGAGAGAGAATCCATCGGGAGGCTGCTAAGATTATCTTGGGGGACAATGAGGGGGACTCCCAGACTAGGAGGGATGAATTAGAGGAATCATTCCCTTCGAGTCCTCCTCGTTGGAACCCTAACACTGATGCAGGAATGACAGCCTTGCACCACTATCACCAGTCTCTACTTAGGGGTCTAAGGACTGCAGCTAAAAAGCCTACTAATTTAACTAAGGTTAGTGCAGTCATGCAGGGTAAGGACGAGTCCCCGGCTGCTTTCTTAGAGAGATTATTGGAGGCATATCGAATGTACACCCCCTTAGTCCCAGAAGATGAAAATAACAGACTAATGGTAAACATGGCGTTCGTCTCTCAGTCGGCCCCAGATATTAGAAAAAAACTTCAAAAGCAAGAAGGGTTTGAAGAGAAAGCCAGAAGTGAATTGGTAGAAATAGCTCAGAAAGTTTTCAAAAATAAAGAAGATCCTATTCGGGAGCAGACCAAGCAGCTCTCATGAGTCTTGCTGGCAGCACCAACCCAGAAACCCCATTCCTCCAAGGGACGGCTGGAGAGAGGAGACCTAAAGAAGAACCAATGTGCCTTTTGCAAGGGGATGGGGCACTGGAAAAGGGATTGTCCTAAGTTGATAGGCAGAAGGGCTCAGGAACCTAAGGAACCGGCCCACCTCTTAGTAGAAACTGAAGATTGAGGGGGTCAGGTTTCCTTCGTGCTTGGCCCACAGGAACCTATGATAAAGTTAACAGTCGAAGGGAAGCCAACTGAATTCCTAGTAGACATGGGGGCCACCTTTTCAGTTCTCCAAGAGACAACCGGGGAACTTTCATCCCAGAAGACTTTTATCATAGGGGCAACAAGAAAACCTAAATCTTACCCCTGGACTCAAGCCTGAATTACTGACTTAGGAAAGGGTACTGTTACCCATTCCTTCTTAGTAATGCCAGAATGCCCATACCCCCTCTTAGGCCGAGACTTGCTGCGGAAATTAAAGGCAACCATTTCTTTTAAAGATGGGGAAACAATTTTACAACTGGGAGATCAGCTCCCTCAATCAATTATGTTAACTGTCCCTATCTCCGAAGAATATATTCTATTTAAATAAGAGCCCAAGGGGGCTATAGGAGAAAGCTATATCCAGGAACTACTTACTAAAATCCCCAGGGTCTGGGCAGAGAGCAACCCACCAGGATTGGCTTTGCATCAACCTCCTATCATTCTACAACTCATGAGTACTGCTCTCCCCATCCAAGTCAAGCAATACCCTATACCTCAAAAGGCAAGGGAAGGCATAGTGAAACATATCAAGAGATTAAGAGAAGTGAGGATACTAACTCCCTGACAATCACCCTGGAATACCCCCCTTTTACCAATAAAAAAGCCAGGGACCAAAAATTATAGACCAGTACAGGATCTAAGATAAGTCAATAGGAGGGTTGAAACCATTCACCCCACTGTACCTAACCCTTATACCCTTCTGAGCTCTCTGCCTCCAGGACGAACTTTCTATTCTATACTGGACCTAAAAGATGCCTTCTTCACCTTACCATTGGCACCTCAGAGCCAACCCATCTTCGCCTTTGAGTGGACAGACCCCAAAGGGAGATTTTCAGGCCAGTTAACCTGGACTAAACTCCCACAAGGATTCAAGAATTCTCCAACCATCTTTGATGAAGCCCTGAGCCGAGACCTCCTGGGATTCAGGGAATCCCACCCTCAAGTAACTCTTTTGCAATATGTAGATGACCTTCTTCTTGCAACAACATCAGAAGAGGATTGCCTAACCACCACCAAGGAATTGCTCTCTGAACTAGCATGCCTCGGTTACCAGGTGTCCATGAAAAAGGCTCAAATCTGCATGTGAAAAGCCACATATTTGGGCTACCATCTGGAAGAAGGTAAGAGGACCCTATCTCTGGGACGGATGGAAGCTATCCTGAATATCCCAACTCCAACCACCAAGCGCCAGGTACGAGAATTCCTAGGGGCGGTAGACTACTGCAGGCTCTAGATACTCGGGTTTGCTGAAATTGCAAAACCCTTATACGCCTGCACAGGTGGAAAGAACCCTAACTTTCATTGAACTAGGGAAGAAGAACAGGCCTTTATAGCCCTCAAGCAAGCCTTAGCCTCAGCCCCTGCCTTAGCCCTACCCGACATCACGAAACCTTTTCAGCTGTTTGTAGCTGAAAAGAAGGGGATTGCCAAAGGAGTCCTCACTCAAACCTTAGGGCCTTGGAAACACCCAGTGGCCTATCTCTCCAAGCAACTAAACCCTGTAGCTGCGGGATGGCCATCATGCATGAGATCGATAGCTGCGACCGCCCTTCTTGTCAAGGAGGCACAAAAATTGACCTTGGGCCAGGACTTGCAGATTATCGGGGGCCACACCACTGAGGCCCTCCTTAGATCCCCACCTGACTGTTGGATTTCAAATGCGTGTCTTACTCAATATCAGGTGCTGCTACTAAATCCCCCTCAAGTCACTTTCTCTAAGTCCATGGCTCTCAACCCAGCTACTCTGTTGCCAGATTCTAAATATGGAAAAATTGTCCATGATTGCCTGAACATTTTAAAAACTATCACTGGATCTAGACCTGACCTCCGGGACACTCCCCTAGAAAACCCAGACTACGAGCTTTATACTGATAGAAGCAGTTATCTAAAAGATGAACTGAAATATGCAGGCGCAGCAGTGACCACGGAAAATCAAGTACTCTGGTCACAGGCCTTGCCCCAAGGAACCTCCGCCCAGAAAGCAGAACTAATTGCTCTGACCCAGGCACTTCACTGGGCAAAAGGTAAGAAAGTCAATATCTATACTAACAGCCGGTATGCATTGGCAACTGCCCTAGTACATGGAACCCTCTACCAGAAAAGAGAACTTTTGACATCAGCTGGAAAAAAAATTAAAAATAAGCAAAAGATTTTAGCCCTTTTAGCAGCTATATGGGAACCTAAGGAGGTAGCCATTATCCATTGCAAAGGGCATGAGACCCAACCAAGTCACACCAAGAAAGGGAATGATCTTGCAAACCTAACTGCGAAGCAGGTAACGTTGGGAGAAGTGAAACCACTCAAAATCTTGCCACTTCTTCCCCAACGAGCCCTGCCTACTTCTAGCTATAACCAAGAAGAACAAGAATAAGGACAAAAACTAAATTGCACCACTGAGGCTGAACTTTGGCAATGATTGCCCGACAGGCGCCTGCTGCTGCCAAAAGCATTGGGTATTGCCCTAGTCCAGGACCTCCATTATAGCACTCACATTGGTACCTCAAAATTAATTGCTCTAATTAATAAACATTTCTATGTTCCAGATTTAAAGACCATTGCCAACTCAGAGGTAACCCGTTGCTCAGCATGCACTCAGATCAACCCAGGGCCTCCAATCTCTTGCAGTGTAGGGGTCTGAATCAGAGGCCATGAACCAGGGGAACATTGAGAATTAGATTTTACTAAAATTGAAAAAAACAAATCTGGCTATAAATATCTCCTGGTCTTTATAGATACTTACTCCGGATGGACTGAAGCTTTTGCCACCAAGCATAAGACTGCCAATACAGTCACCAGGCACCTCCTGACAGGAATCCTCCCACGATTTGGCTTACCCTTGGCGTTGGGGTCTGACAATGGCCCGGCTTTCATAGCCAAGATATCCAAAAGTCTAGCTAAGGCACTTAAAATAAACTGGAAATTACATTGCATTTACAGGCCTCAGAGCTCAGGACAGGTAGAGAAGATGAATAGGACTTTAAAAGAGACTTTAACTAAATTAAAATTGGAGACAGGAGAAAGTTGGGTAAGTCTTCTCCCTTTTGCTTTACTAAGAACCAGATGTATCCCTTATTTAAAACATTTAACCCCTTTTGAAATAATCTATGGAAGACGACCTCCCATAATCCCCAAATTACACTTGGACCACCTGAGTAACTTAACTAACCAAAAGTTTCTCAAGTCCTTACAGGTTATCAACCTCATCCAGAAAGAAGCATGCCTTCTAGCCCAGCAGAAGAGACAACCAGAAGACACTCAGCTTCCAACACTTAACATAGAGCCTGGGGACTGGGTTTGGATTAAAAAATTTAACCGAGAGACTTTAGAACCCACCTGGAAAGGACCCTTCCTTGTAATCCTCTCAACCCCAACAGCTGTTAAAGTAACAAAGGAACGCCATTGGTTGCACCATACTCAAGTAAAAAAGGCACACCCTGAACAGATCCCAAAGAAATGGGAGGTCAGACCAAATGGCAAAAACCCACTCTAACTCAGATTTATTTCCTCCTAAGCCTTAGTCTACATGCTACTTTTGCTTCCTCCATTCCCACCAAGTACCAGTGGGTCCTAATTCAAACCAGAGATGGAAAGCATATAGCTACTAATGAAACTTTTAGCACTACCCAGGTAACCCTCACCACTAACTTCTCTCAATTCTTCGATGACGACCTTTGTGACCATGAGCTTGGAGAGAGAGCCAGAATGGGAGCTCCTCATTATCCCTTAACACGTAACTCTCTCACCTATGCCCAAATACAAGCCATAAAATGTGACAAGGGTAAAACCAGCCAAGTACTATGGCATACCCAACACTATGCCTGCCCTGAACACCCCTCAGGACAAAAGAGGCAATGTGGGTCTATTGCTGATTACTATTGTAAAGCTTGGGGTTGTGAAACTTTAGCATTAGGATGGACTCCTGGAGGGGGAACTGACCCCAACTTAAGTCTCCTCTGAGAAACTACTTTTGATCCACGCATGCAAAAATGGAGAGTCCATCCTAACTGTAATAACCAAACTTGCAACCCCATTACTCTGACCATTAAAAACCCCTCTGATCCCCAATGGGCTACTGGCAGAACTTGGGGTCTGCGCCTATATGCCTCTGGTCAAGACCCCGGAACTCTGTTCACTGTACAAAAACTCCCTTGAACTTCTAAGAATAAACTTACTAACTCTCAATCGGGGCTCCCAATTAAAAACCCTATTAAACCTAACCCAATCCTGAACCCATCATTGGCCCTAAACAACAAGATTAAAAATTGTCACCTCCCAAAGCAGGCCTACTACCGGCCCTAACTCTCCCCAACTCCTAGTGCCATCGCACCCATTGAACTCCTTTAATAATTCTTTGCTAACTATGTTAGACTCTGTTTTCTCCCTTCTAAATGAAACTCAGCCGGCCATCACCACTGAGTGTTGGCTCTGCGTCGATCCGGCACCACCATACTACGTGAAGATTGGTGCCAACCTGACGGAAGAAATGGCCCCCCAAAACATCTCCTACACTGATGCCGACAACTTTGGAACTGGTATCCTGTCTAATTGTTCTCATCAAAGAATACTCACCCTCAGCGATCTCCAAGGACAAGGTGTCTGTTTCATCAATGGCAGCTACTCCATAGACAACTCACCTTATAAAGACAATTGCCTAAACACTGTCCCCCTTACTGCTTCAGGATCCACTTAAACTTTAATCACCCCCAATGGTACCTGGTTTGCCTGCTCATCTGGTATCACCTGCTGTATTGCCCCTAGTAATGCTTCTAACCTATGTATTGGTGTTTATATAATTCCCCAGGTTTACCTATATGCTGGACCCTCAGGTACTGCCCACTTCCTAGCTCAGGATCAACATTTTAAACTACAAAAAAGAACTCCAATTCTAATCCCTATCTTAGCCACCTTAGGAATTGCAGGTTCAGCAGCCATAGGAGCTGGGGTCATGATTACCTCTAACATTGATATTAAAAAACTTTCAGCTACTTTCTCTGCTGATGTCGCTCTCCTTCAGACCCAAGTACAATATCTTGAAAAACAAGTTAACTCCTTAGCAGAAGTAGCTTACAAAACAAAAGAGGACTAGATTTACTGTTTCTGAAACAGGGTGGCTTATGTGCTGCCCTCGGAGAAGCCTGCTGTTTTTATGTAAACCATTCAGGAATTATTAAACAATCAATGCAAGAACTACAAAAGAGACTCAGAGAGAGGGATCTAGAAGAACAATCCTCTGAGTCTTGGTTTCAGAACCTTTTCAATTGGTCTCCATGACTAACTACTTTAATTTCAGCCCTAGTAGGCCCTCTCATACTGTTAATTTTGGGTCTCACTTGTGAACCTTTCATTATCAATAGGCTTGTAGCTTTTGTCAAAGACAGAGTCCAATCGGTCAAACTAATGGTATTAGCCCAACCCTACCA
>JAKSZT010053899.1:656380-668520 GCA_026826555.1 Tolypeutes matacus
GGTTTTCATTCTGTCTGCTACAACATTTGGTTCTCTGACTGGGAAACTTAACTGAGCAGGCCTGTTGTGCCTCTGGCTTGGGGCTGACAGGTGAGGCTGATGGTGATCTCTGAGTGAATGAGGTGGGTTCCACCTGTCCTCTTAATGGGACCTTCTTCTGAGGCGGTCCCCACAGGCTGTGTCCTCACACCCTGGCCTGACTCAGTGGAGAGGCAGACTGAACAGTGCCAGAAGACTCCAGAAAGATAAGGCCCCAGGTGCCAAGTCCTCAGTCAGGCCCATCTCCAGATGGAAGGGGAGACTGATCACTTCCCGAAATCTCAAGTACCAAGATTCCAGAATAGGGCAATCCCTGTGGGAGGGACTGCATAATCTCTGAGAGATTGTATGTGAGTGAGGATGACAGAGTCTTGCCTCTGTTATTCTAGTCTGTGACTCCAAAGTACAGAGCCCATGGGGACCCTAACCTGTTTTCTGTGGCTAAATCATATGGTATAACAGCCCACCCTGAACTCTGCCCCGGTGCCTTAGCCAAGATGAGCCAAAGTTCTTGTGAGAGATGCGGACAGGTGGGCATCTGAGTGGCCTCAGGAAAGGCAACCTATTCCTACTTTTATTTTGTACCACCTACTCAGGGTGTGGACTTATTACTGTTAATTCCTGAGGGAGGGACTGTGTAACTTCTGAGTGATTGTGTATGTGAGTGAGGATGACAGAGGCTTGCCTGTGTTATTCCAGTCTATATCTCCAAAGCTTACGCTATGGAGCCCGTGTGGGTGCCCTAACCAGTTTTCTGTGGATATGTCATAGGGCATAATGGCCAACCCCAAATTCTGCCCAGGAGTCTTAGCAAAGATGAGCCAAAGTTCTCGCGAGAGATGCAGACAGGAGGGCATCTAAGTGGCCTTGAAGGAGGCAACCCCTTCCCTTGTCTGTCTTGTGCCACCAACGCAGGGTATGGACTCATCACAGTCAAAACCTACCATCTTAAACTGCATGCTCAAGAATTTCAAGAAGGGTTTTTCCAGATATTATGGCATCCAGAGGAACCCTGGCACCCTCCAAACCTCATGTGAATTAGAGTGGCCCACTTTTAATGTTGACTGGTCCTTGGAAGGGACCCTGGATATAGCCAGGGTCTGCTCAGTGTGGTTGGTTTTCACAGGAACTCCTGGCCACCCTGATCAGTTTTCCAACATCAACTCCTGCTTAGAGATAGTTCAGACTCTACCCCCTTGGGTTTGATTGTGTGTTGGAAAAAAGGGACAGAACAGGGTCTTGGTTGCACAGGGAATGGGGCTTCAGAAGACAGTCATTCATCAAGGGTCCTCGGAAGAGGACCCACCCCCGCCACCACCACCGCCATATGCTCCAGCCACTCTAGCCTCTCCTCCTAGCCCAGGAGTGCAGGCAGATCTCCCAGAAACAACCCCAACTTTGGTCCTTCTTGGAACATCGACCCCTTCTGAAGAAAGCCTTGGAACCCAATAGCAAGGAGGCTCCAGTTGGCACAAACTGCATTACAGATGCCCTTCTGTGAAACACAGGGTCTGGCACAGATCGGCGAGGATGGGACCATCTGACCTGGGAGGCCTGTTTTATACTACTAGCCCTTCACAACTACAGACCTCTTAAAGTGGAATTACCACACCCCCTCCTACTTGGAAAAGCCATAGTCCCTTATTGATCTCATGGAATCCATTTTCCAACTCCTCCTGATTTAGTTTAATACAGAGGAGAGAAAACAGATTCTGATGAAAGCCCAAAAGTGGCTGCAGGAGCAGGTCCCTATTGGTGTCCTAAACCCAGAAGATTGGGCATGAGAGGCAGCACCAGAGGCCCAACCAAACTGGGACTTCAACACTGATCAGGGATGAGCTGCACTTCAACAATATCAGGAAGTGCTCCTTCGAGGGGTCCGAGGAGGGGCAAAATGAACCACAAACATGACAAAGATGACTTTAGTTACTCAAAAGCCTGATGAATTTCTGGGAGATTTCTATGAATGACTTTGTGAGGCCTTCAGAATCTACTCCTCTTTTGACCCAGAAGCTCCAGAAAACCAGAGGATGCTGAATGCTGCCTTTGTTGCGCAGGCAGCAATGGACATTAAAAGAAAGCTCCAAAAATTAGAACGGTTCATGGGTATGAACATTGCTCAGCTCCTTGAGATTGCCAACATAGTATTCATCAGTCAAGATGAAGGTGCTGAATGAGAAGCCAAGAAGTGAAAAAAACATCAAGCCTCCCTACTGGTAGCAGCCTTGAGAAATCCTGACCCCAGCAGATCAGAAGGGCCACCTTGAAAAGGGGGGACAAGCACCAGAAGGGTAACCCTGGCCAGAGAACAATGTGTCTACTGCAAAGAAAGTGGACACTGGAAAAATGAGTGCCCCCAAAAGATTCGCATATAGAGGGAATATCCCTAAAGGGAGATACCAACCTAACCCCAAGACAATCTGATCAGGCTGGCAAGGCTCAACCCTGAATAGGGGCAACTAGGCTCACTGGAACTTGGCCCCCACAAGCCCATGGTCAAACTACAAGTCAGGGGCAAGTCAATGACTTTCATGGTGGACATTGGCACTGAATATTCTGTGGTCACAACCTCCATCACCTCCTTTAGCGGAAAAACCACTAATATCATAGTCACCACTGGGAACCAGTCAAGCCAACAGCCTTTTTGCCAGTCAAGAGGTTGCCAGCTTGGTGGCCATGAAGTGACTCATGAATTTCTGTACCTGCCTGAATGTCCTGTTCCCCTACTTGGTAAGGACCACTTAACCACACTGGGAGCCCAGATTACCTTCAAACCTGAAGGGCCAGCAAGCTTAAGCCTCAGGACTGGCCTCACTCTCCTTGTCACCATTCCCCAAAGCGAAGAATGAAGACTTCATGCAGAAGAAAGTTCAGGTCAGAATTCAGAGAAACTGCTAGAAATTTTTTCCAGGTTTGGGTGGGAAAAAACCCACCAGGAATGGCATGAAACCATGCACCCATCATCATCAACCTTAAGCCTGGAGTATTCCCAGTCTGGCAGAGGCAGTATCTGATCCCCTGCAAAGTGCTATTGGGCATGGTCGAACACATAGATCACCTGAGAAAAGAAGGAATCCTGATCGAGTGCCAGTCACTCTGGAACACCCCATTATTATAAGTAAAAAAGCCAGATGGGACTGGTATCTACCAATGCAGGATTTATGAACATTAATAATACCACTTTCACCTTACATCAGGTTGTTCCCAACCCATACACTTTGCTAGTACAGCTGCAATCTGAAGCTGTCTGGTTCACTTGCCTGGACCTGAAAGATGCCTTCTTCTGCCTGCCTCTTTCTGCCTTTGAGTGTGAAGATCACAAAGCCTGGCAGAAAAATCAGTGAACCTGGACCCAGCTTCTGTAAGGCTTCAAAAACTCCCCCAGCCTTTTTGGGGAAGACTTGGCAACAGATCTGGCCACCTACCCACTGGGAGGACTGAAGGTGTACCCTCTTGCACTATGTAGATGACCTCCTACTTGCCAGTGAGACAGAAGAGGACTTCTGGAGAGGGACCCAGACTCTCCTACAACTTCTAACACAGACTGGGTACAAAGAGTCTTGGAGAAAGGCCCAGATCTGTAAAGAGCAGGTCAAGTACCTAAGTTCATCATCACACAAGGGCACCAGAAGCTCAGACCTGAATGAAAGAAAGTGATCTGCAACCATCCCTACCCCCACTACAAAAAGAAAGATTCATGAGTTCCTCGGGGCTGCAGGGCTCTGTCGCATCAGGATTCCTGGGTTTGCAGCCATGGCCAAACTCCTTTATGAAGTTCTGATGGGTCTAGAAAAAGAGCCTCTTGCCTGGGGAAAAGCTCAACAGGAGACCTTTCAAAATATCAAAAGACAACTCGGCTGAGCCCCTGCCTTGGGGTTCTTGGATGTAACTGGAAACTTTAACCTGTTCATTCATGAAAAAAACAAAGTAGCATTGGGGGTTCTCACACAAACAGTTGGCCCCTGGCAAAGACTCATCCCTTACTTCTCCAAGCAGCTGGACCCTATGGCTTCAGTGTGGCCACCCTGCCTGAAAGCCTTGGCAGCAACTGTAACCCTCATAAAAGAAGCTGACAAATTAACCCTCAGACAGGCTATTCATGTTATGGTGCCACACACACTCACTGCCCTAATGAACTCACACGGGCACCAGTGGATATCTAATCCCCAACTCGCACATTACCAAGGTTTACTCTGTGAAAACCCCAGAGAGACAATAGAAACAGTACACAGTCTAAACCCTGCCACTTTTTTTTTTTTTACCAGAAGAGGAATGAGTTCCTGATCATGATTGTGTTGAAGTGACTGAGGAAGTTTACGCCAGTCACCCCGAACTCCAAGACAAACCACTCCCTTCCCCAGATCAAACACTATTTACAGATGGGAGCAGTCTCATTAAAAATGGGGAAAAGCTTGCTGGATATGCAGTTACTGCTACTGAATGGGTGGTAGAATTGGCATCTCTACCACAGAGATGGTCCACACAATAAGCAAAATGCTGGGCACTGGTCTGAGACCTGCAGCTAGCCATCAGGCAAGCAGTAAACATTTACACTGACTTTAAGTATGCATTTTCTACTGTTCGTATCCACAGGGCAATTTATAAAAAAGGGGGTCTCCTAACCACAGGGGAAAAGGAAATAAAAAACAAAGAAGAAATCCTGTTAGAAGCAATCTGTAAACCAGACAAAGTCACCGTCATCCACTGCCGGCAACATCAGAAAGAAATAGACATGGCCAACAAGGCAGCTCAACAAGTGGCTGAAGGAATCCACAGAATATGAGTCCCAGAACTGACACCACAGCTGACCCTTAGCACTAATCAACTGAGCTATACACGGGAAGAAAAGGAATGGGCTAATAGAGAAGGGGGAAGCCGAACCCCGAAAGGAGTTTGGCTGTTCCTGAATGACTGGACTTTTGTTCCAAAATGAGCTGCTCATGCCCTCATCCAGCAATACCACCAACTCACCCACCTAGGGAAAACTGTGCTAGAAGTCTTGCTCAGGAGATACTACTACATAGCCCGACTAGCTTCTCTCTGGGTCACCATCAGCAGCCAGTGCCAGGTTTGTGCCAAAAAACAACCCGCTGCAGGGCCCCTGTACTCCAGCAGGTGTCCACCACACAGGGACAGCCCAGTTTGAAGATCTCACAGTAGACTTCACAGAAGTCAAAACAAGTCAGGGGTACAAATATCTGTTAGTGATGATATGCAACTTTCAGGCTGGATCGAAGCTTTCCCCAATCACATCTAAAAGGTAAGAGAAGTGACTAAGGCTTTACTTAGAGAAATCATTCCCCAACATGGGCTGTCACTGTCTATTGAAAGTGACAATGGCCTGGCCTTCGTGGCTGCCATAGTCCAAGAACTTGCAAAAATGTTAGGAATCAAGTGGAAACTCCATACAGCTTACAAGCCCCAGAGATCAGGGAAAGTTGAAAGCATGAATCAAACCCTCAAAGCCACTCTAGTCAAATTCTGCCAAGAAACTGGACTTCCCTGGGTAGACTTGCTTCCCTTAACCTTTATCTGAGTTAGATGTACCCCATGACCCACAGGCTATTCACCCTTTGAAATTTTATTTGAACAGCCACCCCAATTATCCGGGCATTCGAAAGAAGTCTCAAACTTCTGGGGGAGGCTAGCCAAGATTCCATTCTCCAGCAGCTGGGGAAAACTCTAGCTGAAATACATGAAACTGTCTTGGCCCAGAACCTCATCTCTCTGGGGCAACCGCTGCACCCCCACCAGCCAGGGGACTTAGTCTAGGTCAAAGACTTGAAAAAAGAACACTTTCGGCCTTCCTGGGCAGGTCCACATACTGTGATCCTTGTAACTCCTACTGCTCTTAAAGTTGCAGGCATCATCCCTTGGATCCATCATTCTATGGTCAAGAAGGCACACCCCAATAAAGAGCAGAATGGCTGGACAGCCCAACCTGTACCCAGCCACCCCTTGAGAGTACGAGTTGCCCAGGATCCCCGAGCACTGTCCTTGTCAAAAGCCTGCTGAATGGACCCCTGCTCCTGGTGGATCCTGTGCTTATACGGCCTGCTCACTTTGGTATTTGGAGTTGGACTCACTGCTGTGGCCCCTGCAGACTGGACTATAGTGAATAGAACCCTAATTGCAATTGCTTACTGGTGTATAATAGGATGCTTCTGTGCCTTGACTTGCTTATCCTTTCCTTCCTTGCCCCCTCCCTAGGAGCCAATACCCACCTCCAAAATCTATGGCAGCTGCAAGTTTGTCAAAGCTGGGGCAAACAATCCATGCTGAATGCTTAAGTCCCATTCTGAGCAGGCAACTTCAGCATCTGTAATATTTGACACCTGCAGGGCAATCCACGATCACACTTCTTACACCTTGCTAGTGGCCCTGTACACCCACGGCCCCATACCTGCCCCCAGGAGAGGGTGTAGGAGTTGCAATTATGGGAGTTATGACAAATACCTCTGCCAAGACCCCCAAAAGAGTAGAGGATTCTGCCACTCTTGGAGCTTGCTAGTAGGTGCCAATGCTCCCTTGAAGGAGGTCCCACCGACTTCTCCATATCTCCTACAGAAAATCCCCAGCCCAGCATGGTGTGGCATAGAAACCTGTGGCCCCGTAAAACTCACCTTATTAAACATAACAACTGGATCAGAAAATAGCTTTTTAAAGGCCCAAACAGGACTAAAACTAGGAATCGGATTATACAGCCCATCAGGGCCAGACCCAGGAGACTTCACACTGGTCCAACTGATACCAGTAACCCAAGCTCCAGAGAAAACCCTGGTGAAAAATATTAGTAAAGCTGCCCAGATGCTAAAAGCAAAAGTTAGTACAGCCCCTCACAATATCCTTTTGAACCAGGTTTGAAATTTCCTCCAACTCCTAAATGAATCCCGGCCAGACATAGCTGCATCCTGCTGGTTATGCACTTTCCCAAGTCTAACCATCGTTCCTGTACCTGTCTCATGGAACATAAACTCCTGACCCATAATAGCTCTGTGGTGGGAACCAGGTCCCTCCCAGTATGCATAACCAAACCCCCAGGAAAACTGGCTAATGGTAAAAATGTAACTACCAGGTCTCCTTCAAACATCCTCCCTCATGGAAGGACTAACTGTAACACTATCCACCCACTCAATGAGCCTGATCGATGCACCACAAACTCCACCATCTGAGTCTGTGGCACCAACACCTACTGCTGCCTACCCCAGGATGGCCAGGGCATCTGTTACCTGGCTTGGCCAGTACCATCATTCTCAGTGTATGGTGAAGAATTGCCTGGAGAGCTCTCCTGAGCCAAACAAGCAATACAGGCAATTCTGATACTCTTAAGACTATGAGTAGTCAGAATGCAGCAGTAGCAGGGGCCTTACTCACAGTTGGTCAGGAGGGCTTACAAACTCTAGCACAGGAAACATCAAATGACCCTGAAGAAATATTGGGGGCTCTCAACGGGTTGTAAGACCAGATAGACTTGTTGGCAGAAGTGGTTTTACAAAACAGGTGAAGATTAGACTTGCTCACCACAGGTTAAGGGGGGATCTGCCAGGCCCTTGGAGAAGAATGCTGTTTCTATGCAAATTCCTCATGGATAGTTAGGGACAAGGTGGCCCTACTAAAAGAATGAGCCAAAGACTGCTTAAACCATGTATACCAGGCATCTGCTAACGGGAACTACTTCCAGTATCTCCTTTCCTGGATTTTGCCATTCATGCCAGTAATAGCCTCAATCTTCTTCCTCTTAACTTTCAGGCTGTGTGTTCTACAGTACCTAACACAATACATCGTTTCCCACTTAAATGCCTTAAAACACCAAGTAATGCCTCTTGTTAAATATCACCCCTTGGGGACTACAGAAAAATCCACATGTTAGCAGATGATGTCCCATAAAGAATTATAAGGGCATCAAAGGCGGGGATGATAAAGAAAGTGGATTTCACCTTCAGCAGAAATCCACAGCTTTAGGAAAATAAGCTCCCCTCAGTCCTTTTCTCCCTTCCTCCCTTTTTTCCCCCTGAAATCCACATTGTTAGGAAGATAAACAGTCTCTGCCTGCCCCTTTCAACTGGAATTTACAACTCTAAACAGATGATAACTCTTTTCCTCCCTAATAGCCCTCTGCTTTAGGAAGATAAGCTAACCTTGCTCCTTTTGGTTTTGTAACCCTGCCTGCCTGCTTGCTTAGGACTTTGCCTGCTTAAAGTTCCTATATAAACTTAGGAAAACCAAAACACAGCGCTCAGATTTTTTGGAAACTTGACTCTCCTCTGAGCCCGTGTGTAATAAAACTTTGTTCATTCACCCCCTCAGAGTGCCACTTCAGTTTTCATTCCATCTGCCACAACAAGGGTATGCCTGAAAACTCCAAAGTTCAGACCAAATTTCCCAAGACAGATTGGTCGGAGACTGTGGGGATACTTACCCAAACTGAAGCACTGGAGATAAGTCTCAGTAGCTGTTTCACTGCCTTCTCAACAGAAGGCCTCAAAGTCTTGGAGGCGATTTAGAGTTTACTGCTTTGGTTCTCAGCACCCCTACATTCAATGGTCCTAGACTGACTGCACTGTTACCCAAAGTAAAGGTCCTGAGCTAAGTCTCAGGGGAAGTTTGGTTGCTCTCTGAATCAAAGTGTGCAAGTAAAGTCTTGGGGGACATTTAGAGTTACTTCTTTTGTTCCCATAACCCCAGGAATCACAGAGACCCTGCTGCCAGGTGTTTCCAGGGCTTTTCTGGACTTGGAAGAGAGACTGCATAGATTGGATGCCTTCCAAGCCAAATATTGCTCCTTCTTAGAGAAGGGAAAGAGAAAAAAACCTTCTTATACCTTTTAAGACAGAGGTCTTAAAAGCTATCTTAGTTTTATGATTTAACTGTCTGGTAGCTTCTCAATTAGACCAGTCATCAAAAGGCCATTAAGTGATTAGAGATCAATTGTTCTAGCTAACAGGTCTTGGGGCCCTGAGGCAATATTCCTCACTAGCAAAGGCATTTTCAGTTTTACAGTTTTAAGACATCCTAAAGCATTTTAACACAAACCTGTAATGAGAAATTTAGTAGTAGGAAGTGGGAAGATAAAACTTGGGTAACAGTTAATTATGAAAGGAGCCTGGCCCATGGCCCCCCTGGGAAAGGGGACTCCCACAGCATCCAACTTTGACCCTGACTGCCATTGCTTTCCCACCTCATCCCAGAACAAACAACTGGGTGTGGTCAATAGGAAGGCAGGCCTGCAAAGGCATGGACCCACAGGGAGGTGAAAACCCCTGGCACTTATCATTGCCATCATTGCTGCCAAGGAAAGAGGGCCAGAGAAGGCAAAGGCAGCCAGGCCCAAGGGCAAAGCTGCAGCTGCTAAAAAGGCTTGAAGAAGCAGCTTCACAATGCCTGTAGCTCAGCCGGAGAAACTTTGTCTTGGCAGGACCCTACCTTGGGGCCCAGCCCTGTGCTGCTGACCTCCCAGCTAGAGTCAGACCTCACAACCCTGGGTGCACAGTGCAGATGCAAAGAGTTTCCATTGTCTGGCCTCTTTCCTCCTGGGATTGCATCCTGTGGGGGTTCATAGGTGAACCTGTTCAAATGGATAACCAAAAGGGTTATCCCCTTTTGGATATATGGGCCATAGTTTCACTCACAAATAACTTCCTGGATGGCATCCCCAAAATATGTAACTGGATTTTGTCTAGATACTGGGCTAAACTGCAAGAAATGAATTTCAAGAGCATGTCACTTTGATTAGGCCAGTAGTTTATTAAGGTACAGAAGGAAGAGAAATGGAAGAAAATAACAGATCATGGGTCCCAGAGAGAGGAAGGGGCTGAAGAATGAAAAAGTGGGCCAATTTACAGACTACAATTGCCCGTTATAGATTATAAATGCCCAGGTTTTACTTGAATGGCAATCACAGCAAGGAAAAATGGCAGGAGCAGGGGTACAGAAGGCGGGAACAGTGGTCAAAAGGCAATAGAGAGAGAGAGAGCCAGTTCAGTCTTTGTGCTTGCTTTTTGAACCATTAATTATTCTGCTCCTTTGCTAATGGCATGAGAGGAGTTCAGCTGTTTGCTGTTTTGATTGATTACTCCACCCATCAATCTCCCAGGAGGGCCCAATGATAAGTTCCCTGGAGAATATACAGGGCTTCTCCTGGCTTCCAGAGGAAATTTCATTCTGAATGGGAGAATCTCATGAGGCTTCCAGCAGCCATCTTGGGGGTACTGGAGGATATGTGTTAATGACGGCAGTTTTTCTGCCAGGTTCCAGATCCATCTATTGATTCTCTATCTAGCCTGCTTCAAAAAGGCCATTTCACCATTTTCTCAATCCAGCTGCTCCAGGATAATGGTAAGACCAATGAATTCCATGAGCATGTGCCCATTCTCCCAAATAATTTGTTGTAAGGTAGTTTTCTTGATCAGAAGCAATGCAGTGTGGAATATAATGATGGTGGATAAGGCATTCTTTAAGTACATGGATGGTAGCTTTGGAAGATACATTGCAAGCAGGGAAGGAAAATCCAAATCCACATATATGTCTATTCATGTTAGAACAAATTTTTTCCTCTTCCATGATGGAAGAAATCTAAGGTAAACAACCTGTAATCAGGTATGCAGCAGCTCACATCCAGGAATGATGGCAAATTGGAAACTAAGGTTGGGTCTCTGCTCCTGGTAGATTTGACACACAGCAGTGGCTATAACCAGGTCAGCCTTGGTGAGTGAATGTCCATGTGCATAATCTACATCCCTGCCACTATCTCTACATTGTTTATGAACCCATTAGGTAATGAAAGGTGTGAAGAAAGAGGCTGAATTGTATCCATAGTACAGGAAATATTATCCATTTGATTATTAAAATTTTCCTATGCTGAGGTCACCCTCTAGTGAGCATTTATGTGGGACACAATTATCTTCAGTTTTGGCCAACTCAGAAAGGTTTATCCATATACCTCTTCCCCAGACTTCTTTGCAACCCACTTTTCAATCATGTTCCTTCCAAATCCCTGACCATGCAGCCAAACCATTGGTGACAGCCAATATATTAGGTTACTAATGCACCTCTGGCCATTTCTCTTGCCAAACAAAATGAACAACTAGGTGCACTGCCCAAAGTTCTGTCCACTGGGAGGACTTCCCTTCACCGCTTTTCTTCATGGATGCCCCAGAAATGGGCTGCATTGCTGCAGATTTACACATTCAGGCAGTACCTGCAAATCCTGCAGATCCATCTGTGAACCAGGCCCAAGTTTTCTCCTCAGTCAATTGATTGTTTGGAACTCCCCAAGAGGCTATAGCT
This sequence comes from Tolypeutes matacus, assembly GCA_026826555.1. Classification (NCBI taxonomy): domain Eukaryota; kingdom Metazoa; phylum Chordata; class Mammalia; order Cingulata; family Chlamyphoridae; genus Tolypeutes; species Tolypeutes matacus. The sequence goes on from JAKSZT010053899.1 coordinate 667,706, forward strand.
TTGGGATGGAAAGAGAAGGTAATGTGGCTGAAGTGGGGGCCATGGACATTTTGGACACTTCCTCAGGTAACTTACTTGTGCCCTCAGGATCCACTCAAGCCCTTTCTTGTATATAACACATCCATTTTATGACAGAGTGCTGCTGTTCATGCCCAAATGTATGGTTTACTGGGTCAAACAATATCAATCTCATGATAGGCAACTCAGGTCTCATGGTTGGTGGACAAAAATTAAGGGTTAGGTTTCCACTTAGACACAGTATTATGCCAAAAGCTGTTCCTCAAAAAAAGGTTAGTCATCTGCAGAGGATGGCAAGACCATGTTCCAAAATTCTAAAGGTCTGTATTGTGATTCTCTTATAGAGTCCTGCTAAGAGGTCCAGAAAGCAATTTTATTTGCCACTGACTCTTCCAGAAGTCCTGAATCTGCTGAATCATATAACCCAAGTGGCAGAGCAATTTGCACAGCAGGCTGGACCAGTTACAGAACCTTTTTTCTGGTCCCCACTTAAAACCAGAAGCTTTCTGGTCACTCAGTAAATGGGCTGAAGTATCAAAACAAAATGAGGAATATATTGTCTCCAAAGTCCAAAAAGGTCGACTATGCATTGTATGTCTTTTTTGATAATAGGGAAGTCAGATGCAAGAGCTTATTCTTCACTTCAGAAGGGATATCTTGGAATTACACCACTAGAAACCTAGAAATTTCACTTATGTAAAAGGCCTCTGTATTTCTGTTGGATTTATCTCCTATCCTCTGACACACAAATGCCTTACCAAAAAGTTTAGAATAGTTGCTACTCTGAACTTAGATCC
>JAKSZT010053899.1:676829-688411 GCA_026826555.1 Tolypeutes matacus
TGGATACAATGTCACATTCACAAGGATAGTTGCTATTTTTAAAAAAAGAAAAATTACCACTGTGTAGAAATAGGAACACACATCCATTGTTGGTGGGAATGTAAAGTGGTAAAGTTGCTATGGAAGAAAATTTGGCAGTTCCTTGGGAAAGTTACATATATAAATACAATTTGACCCAGAAATTCCAATTTTTGGTATATACCCAAAAGTGTTGAAAGGAAGAAGTTGAACAGATATTTGCATACAAATGTTCATAGTGGCATTATTCACAATTCCCCAAAGATGGAAGCAACCCACAACAACCAATGAACAGTAAAACAAAATGTGGTATATTTTGGAATATATATGGAAATATTATTCAGCCACAAAAAGAAATGAAGTTCTGATAAATGTGACAACATGGATGCACCTTGAAGAAATCATGTTGATGAAGCAAGTCAGACACAAAAGGACAAATTTTATACAATCTTACTGACATGAAATAATTACTATAAGCAAATATATAGAGTAAAAATTAGAAAATAATCTACAGTGGTTGGGGTGGGGGTGAGAAATGAAGAGAACATGCTTAAATTGTACAAATCCTATTTGGAATTATGGAAGGAAATTGCTAATAGATGGTGGTAATGGTAGCACAACATTGTGAACATAATTGTATGCAAATATGTATTTGAATGTGGTTAAATGGGGAAATATGGAGTTGGAGATATGTACTAGAATAAAAATTTTAAAAATCTATGTTATGATACACCACAGAAAGTGTACTCTAAAGTGAACCATGGATGGTTGATAATAGTACAATTATAAAAGTGTTATTACAGCAATTACAACAAATGTACAACACTAATGGAAGGTGGTAATAATAGGGTGGTATACAGGAACTCTCTTCTATGCATGATAGTTTCATAAACTTACAACTTCCCTATTTAAAAAAAAATTCATAAAGCAGTTTAAAATTGTATACTTTTCCCTTAATGATGTGTGTGCCCTGTGTCAGAAGGCAGAAAGGTAATTAAGATATTTTGTGCTATATGAAATCATATGTCCACATGTGATTTATCGATGTGTGTGTGTGTGTGTGTGTGTATGTGTGACATGCATTTGTGGTTGCAAGGGAACAAAAGTTTAAGAAGAATTTTCATTATGAATTTCAAGGAAAGTTTAAGATCATTTAGTACAACCTTTTCATGGAATGGATAAGAAAACCAATAGCTAAGTGTTCAGAGTTTATTTTTTCTTTCCCCATAGTCAGAGAAAGGAGAGGTAAAAGGCTAATAGTGTTGCCCACATTTGAAAATGAAAATTTTATGTGATCCTGTATCTATTAAATGATACAGGGGTTGCCCAGTAAAAGTTAGCACAGATTTCTTTTCAGAAACCATGGAGATGAGAAGAGAGTGATATGATACAATTAGGACACTGAAAGGGAAAAACTGCCAGCCAAGAATTCTTTATCAAGCAAAAGTGTTCTTCAAATATGAAGATAAATATAAAATATTCACAAGGAAACAGAAACTAAGATGAAAAAGAATCCACTTTTGCAGGAAATATTAAAGGAAGCCTTTGAACCTGAAATAAAAGGACAACAAAGAGAGATGCATGGAGGAGAGTATAGAAGAAAGAATAGAGAAAGGATAACCAAAAGGGTAAAAAGATGGACAAAAATATGATACTACATATGAAAACCAAAGAATAAAATGGTGGAAGTAAATAATGCATTTACAGTAATATCATTGAATGCGAATGGATTAAACTCCCCAATCAAAAGATATAGACTGACAGAATGGATAAAAAAAGGAGCCATCCATATGCTGCTTAAAAGAAACTCACCTTAGACCCAGGGATATAAAGTGCCTGAAAGTGAAAGGTTGGAAAAAGATACTCCATGCAAATAATAACCAAAAAGAACAAGAGTTGCTATATTAATATTGGGCAAAACAGATTTTAAATGCAAAAAATTATAGGAGATACAGATGGCCATTTTATATTAATAAAAGGTACAATGCAGATATAGAAAGATACAACAGACATAAATACCTATGCACCTAACCAGGGTGCCCCAAAATACAGGAGGCAAATTCTGGCAAAACTGGAGGGAGAAGTAGACATCACGAAAAAATTGTTGTAAACTTCAACACTCCACTCAGATCATTAGAGAGAACTAGACAGAAGATCAACAAGGAAACAGAGAATTCAAACAATATGGTAAACGAGTTAGAACTAATAGACATATACAGAATATTGCATCCAAACTCAACAGATTATGCATTCTTCTCAAGTGCCCATGGATCTTCCTCCAGGATATACACGTTAGAGAACAATGCAGCTCTCAATAATATAAAAAGACTGAAATTATATGAAACACCTTCTCAGAGCTGATTGGGTAAGGTGATTGCCACACTTTACGCAATCTTTAGGTTAGAGTCCTAGTCCCCCTAGTACAGTTAGGTGAAGACAATATTCCCCCTAACATTTGGCATACAGGCTCAACCCTCTCTGAGCAATGAGTTGTCCACCTGGCCTTCCCTAATCCATGGGGGGCAGGTCCACCCCTCTCAGACCTATGGAGGGCTAACCTTAACCACCCTAATCCTTGAGGAATGTGCTGCACCCTCCCTGCACCCTGGGGCAAAAAAACTCTTCCTGAACATCGGATGGGAACATCCACCCTCTTTAACTACAGGGGTGAACTCACTCTCTCTGTACACATAGGTTGGGCTCCTCTCTTGGCCCAAGGCAATGTCTTAATTCCAGATCTCTGCTTCCATGGTTTTCTTTTTAAAGTTGTTCCCCCTTCCATCTCTCCTGTCAATGTCCTTTTTTGTTCAAGCTGACAGTGGTTTTGTTCATACAGCTCTCTCAAAAACTTTGTTTAGCATGCAGGAAGTAGCAGTCTCAGCCAGCAGACAGTAAGACTTTCCACAAGTCTTTCTCAGATAACTGCATCTTCAATCCTGATTTACAAGTTCCAAGTTTAGTTAAGTTTTCAAATGGGGCACTATTGTCTGGGAGCTTGATTTCCAGAGGCTTAGAATTTCTGGGATCAGTTTCTGCTTTTATCGTGCCCAAGAGTTCGGTCCTTATCATATTTCTTTCATCTAGCATTTTGCTATAAGCTACAAGGAGAAGCCAAGCTGCATTCTCTGAGTTTACCTTGGAAAGTTCTTCAGCTAAATTATCAGGTTCACCATTTTCAAATTCTGTCTTCCATATAACACCAGGAATTAATCTTGGTAAGTTTTCTGCAACTTCAAAACATGGATCATCTTTCCTCCAGTTTCCAATAATAGTTTCATCATTTACTTCTAAGGCATCATTAAAAAGTCTCTTTAACATCCATCTCACAATTGTTACTTTTAAGGCCTTATCAAAAAGGAACTTTGGGCTCCATATTGCTACCAACAGTCTCTGCAAAGTAATCTAAGCCTTTTCCATCAAGCATTTCACAATTCCTCCAAAAAATACCCCTTACCCATTTATAAAACTGTTCCAAAATTTGTTAATTACGAAAGCACTTCCCCACTCCTCGGAATCAAATGCTGTATTAGTTAGCCAGGGCGTACTGATGCAAAATACCATGAATCTGTTGGTCTTTATATAGGGTGTTTATTTGGGGTAGAAGCTTACAGTTACCAGGCCATAAATCATAAGTTTCTTCCTTCACCAAAGTCTATTGCCACATGTTGCAACATGACAGCTGCCAATGCTTGCCTGGGTTCAGGCATCTTGGGTTCCTCTCTTCCTGGGACTTGCCTTCTTCTGGGCTCAGGCTTGCTTTGTACCACAAGGACAGCTGTAGACTATCAAGCAAATGGCTTGCTTCTCTTCCCAGGGCCTTCCCTCTTTCCTCACAACCAAGTTCCTCTGTATGCTACCACCCGGAGCTCCAGCTCAAGACTCTGCATCACAACTCCAACTCCAAACTGCTCCAACACTGTTCTTTGGCATATCTTTTATCTTTGAGATGCCACCCCCCAAAGGGGTGGGGCTCCACACCCTATTGACATGGCCCAGTCAATGCCCTAATCATACCTTAATCATGCCAACTGACCAGTTTACAAGCATAATCCAATATCTATTTTTGGAATTCATAAGTTTAGGTAAGAGTGAATATCTGTAATTGTAAAAAATGTACCACAGTAATGAAAGATGTTAATGTGGGAAAGTGTGGTAGGGAGATGGGGTGGGGCATATGGGAAACCCCCATATTTTTTATGTAACATTTATGTAATCTAAAGCTTCCTTAAAAATAAGAAAAAAATTAAAAAGAGTGAATCCCTGATGCTGAGAATTAACACATCAAAAGAATCAAATAACTTGACTTCAAAAAATTCATAATCCATTCATTCAAGGTCTGCTCTTTTCCTTCCCACAAAGGTAAAAACCCTAGGAATGTGTACTGCCATTCTCAAGACCAAGTCTTTCTTGGTAGGATGGTGTGGTCATCTAAGCTAAATTGTAAAAAGAGTTCTCTGCTATTGTTTAAATTGCCTTCTTTTGTTCAATCTTAGTTTCTTTGCTGTACACCATTGACTATATTTCAGAGTTCTGACAAAGTTGATTCTGACAGATTTCTTTTTTATTTTTCTTGACTTTTCTGGGCCAGGACAGGCTGCTGAAATTCTTTAAATTTACTAGTTTCATTGACATAAATCTATGAAATTAGTTATGTTTTTATATACTATCTTCAAAATTTGGTAAACATAAAAATATTACTAAAAGTATCATCAAACCCTGTTAAATATGTAAGAATGAATCTAATGGTAACTTGACACATGTTATTCATGAGAATTATAACATATCATGGTGAAAAATTAATGAAGACCTAAGCAAGGAGAGATATACCTAATTCATATATAAGAAAATTCTGCATTTTTAACATATTAATTCTTACCAAATAATCGAATCAATCCAATGATAAAGTAATAAAAATGCCAGTAGTTTCCTATGTATTTATAATCTCTAAAAAACTAGCTATTCCTAAAATTAATGTAGGAAAACCAATTATCAAAAAAATCTATGACCATTTGGAAGAAGAGTAAATTCGGATATATTTCTCTATTCTTACACATTAATATGAGGTGGAAGATTGGAAAATATTTTTGCTTATTAATAAAGGTAATATAACAAATAATCAAATAAATAGAAAGCAAATAAGGCTTTTAGAAATCCTATATAAGAGAGGGTTTTCCTGCCTTGCAATAGGCAAGCCTTTACGAATCATGATTATAAAGGCACTAACCCTATGGTAAAAACAAATGAAATTGTACTTAATTAAAGTTGTGAATTTGTTTTCATTGATATATTAATAGTCAATAATGAGGTCATAGATTGGATTAGAAGCCATTAAAATAGTAATGTGTTTGAGAACTGATTCTTATCTAGTATATGACCAAATCCTATGACAACTCTGATAATAAAATGAACCAAAGAATAGAAGTATTTCACAAAGAAAATAACTAATTGATAAGCCTATGAAAAGGTACTCAACATGAATAATCACTTTGGACATGAAGATTAAAATCAATGGATGACACCAGTACACACCTGGATTTGATACAGTTCTAAGGAATCTGAGTACATGTTTTGACATGTATGACAGATGTGGGATTCTTTAACATAGAGTTGGGGTGTGAAATAGTACCACAACTTTGAAAGCAACTGTTTAGTTCCTCCTCTGGCAAAACATACATCTCATTTATGGTCCTGAAGTTTATCTTCTATATACACAAGAGAAATGTATATACATGTAAAACAAAAAAGACAAATACAGACAATTTTTTTTAGATTTCTTTTTCTAAAAGAGACAACCAAAATGTCTGTTATTAGGAGAATAGTTAAATAATAAATGAAATATCATATAGGTAAATAATTCCAGTAATGATATATAACAACAGTGAAAAAACAAATGGAATAATAGGATAGACATATGGTGAGCAAATGCAGTCAGATACTAAAGAAAACATAATCTTTACTTTTATTTCAATATAGTTCAAAAATAGTCATAGAAATTAATGACAAATGTCAAAATAATGGATACCTTATTAGGAAATTGAGACTTACGAACAAATAAATATATATTCAAATGAACAAAGCAGTGAAAAATGCCATGCTATCAGCCTTATGAGAAATGTTAACAGACGTTCTGGAGGTTAAAGAAAAACCATACCAGAAGAAACACCTGAATATATCAAGGAATGACATGCACTGGGAAGGTTGAATATGTCATTCTGGAGTTGTGAAAACACTAAATTTAGGCAGAGAGTAATGACTTATTTCTTTATAATGAAAATTTAGATGAACATTTAAATTTTAAATAATAATTGAAATGAGATACATGGTTTATGACTAAATGGTTATTAGAGTAGAAAAATAATGAAGTAAGATATGTTTTATTAATCCCTTAACAAAAAACAGGGCAAAAAGAAGATGGGGCAAATGTCAAACAGCTTTGAGGTAGTGTGGAATTATGTGCCTCAGAAATTCATGTTCTTAATCTTAATCTATTCTTTTGTGTTTGAACCTCTTGAAAATAGGGGCATTTTTTAGGCTATTTTAGTTAAATTGTGTCCAACTGATCTACATTCTATAACTGGAGGTCTTATAGAGAAGGTCATAGAAAGAAAAGACATGGGAGCAGTGAGAACACAGAAGTCAACATTACCTGGAATAGAAGTGTGAAAACATTTCATATGTATTGCACTGTGATGGGAATCCCAAAAGAATGCTGGCTAGCCAGAAGACCCTGAAAATGAGAAGAAGCAAGACTTCTAGCCTCTGAAACCATGAATTAATAAATTCCTGTTGCGAAGCTAATAAATTCCTATATGATATTTGTTTTAGTAGCTAGGAAACTAAAAAACAAACAAACACACACACGCATACAAAAAAAAAAAAAAAACATGAAAGCAAACAGTAACCTAGCATGAATCAGAAATTATATTTAAAATAAATAACCTAAACAATTCAACTTAAAGACAAGGATTATCAGAAAAGTTAAAAAATACACAATCTAAACCTATATTGTTGATAAGAAATTATATTTGAAATGAAAGGAGCATTTATGATGGAAATAAAATGAAAGAGATGGAAAAAATATAAATAATGGAAACACAAACCAAAAGACATCTGGTGGCTGAGTGGCCATATCCTTTTCAATAACTGTAGACCTTAAAGCAAGAAGTATAATAAAATGTTAAGAGTGATTTTGCATCATGACAAAGAGTTCATTTGAACAGTAGCACCTAACAATTCCAAATTTTTATGTGTCTACTAATATTTCTTAAAAATATATTGAATAAAAAGACAATGCAAAAAAGAATTTTTTAAACATTGAAAATTATAGTTTGAGTTGTAAATACAATTCAGTCAGGATATAGAACACTATAGGAATCATCATAATATTAGAAGAATTGCAGTTTCTGTTTAAATTATTTCCTCATTAATATTCATCATCTCATTTTATAGATTCAAATATAATAATATTTCTTGATATACAAAAGTTGCGCTCATGCACTTATTGTTATTTTTGTCCTATACTTTCATTATCTAGAGCCAATTATCAACCACTAATTACCTCTGGGCAATGTCAATATTGATGCCAAGGACTCTGCTCCCATGGAATTTCCCTAAAGCCATATGGAACTGAATACAGACGCAGTTGTTATAAAATAGAATTATTATTCTTAGGATATCAGTATTTCAGGTAAATCTGCCCACTTGTGCTTGCCTGCACCTGAAATAGATTTGGACCCATTCCAGAAATCCTAACTTTCATATCCAGCATAAGAGGATGAATTATCTTGTATTTTTAAATTTTGTATTATTTGTTTTATTTTTTCCTTCTCCTTTACCTTATTCCATGAATCTCCCACTCTTCTTTCCTGTACTGTTCACATATTATTGACACTAATAGGACTAGAATACAAAATATAGATAGGGAAGGTATTCACATAATGAGACCAATGTATTCCTTTAAATGTACTGCATAAAAAATACTTCATTCCAGAAACTTTAGGAGAATTGTCATGGAAGCAAAGAGTGACCATATAAACAAATGGATGGGGCCTACACCAGTAATGCAGAAGGGACAGGGAGTGACCACATTCTGCCCAGAGATCCAGTATGCAGAATAATTTCAATGTATAATTAAATAAATTTTGTGATGGGGGTTGTGTCTGTCTACTAACTGGAAATACTGTTTTATGCAGTTTTGCTATTTAATAATTTCATGAATGTTTCCCTATTATTTTATATTTGCAAACATTTACCAAAGATTGTTCCACTTATTCAAAGTTAATCAGTGAATCCCTGACATAGAATACAATGTGAACATTATCCCTTACACTTCAGGTGTAATTCTTGGACTTTGTCATAATATATCACTGAAGAGCATGTAAGCGTGTGTTCATTATTCATCCTCCAGCTTCAGGACCAGTGTTTGCATATAACTCACCCAAAAATATTTTTCAAAGATTGGGTTAATTATAAATAAATAAAAATTAAATGGTTATGTGAATGAATACATTAATGAAGAATATATTAATGCAGAAAATATGTCTTCCAATGCTTCAGGTTGAAAAATACATCTTTCAAATCTTTGAAGACCATGCAATGCATAATTTGCTTTTACACTTTGGGGGAGAAGCTCACCCATTAATTTTCTATCCACCCCAGGAAATCTTTGTTGAGCAGGGAAACCCCCTGGGACCTGCCAGCCTTCAGGTAAGGAAATGGGCTCAGTTTTTTCAAAAATTGTTCAATACTTTTAATATTGATTCTATATTGTCATATATTATGTGGAACAAAACAAAAAAAAAATAATAGTAAATGTAACACATTGGGATTTCCTTTTCCTTTTTCATTTGCATGGTAAAAACAACAGCACTCTGGAGACAGAAGATGACATTTATATTATAAGATGAAATAAATGTAAATGCTGTAGAGACATTTGCTTAATCATATTATTAGTTATTTGTAATTCTTATTTATACATTTTTCAACATAGCTACAATTCTTAATGCCTCCCTTTTGAAAAGTTTTACAAATGTTAAATTTATAAGGTAGGTATTAATACATATTTTATAAATAAGAAAATTTAGGTTAAAAGATGTTTGAGAGTCTTCCCAATGCTACAAAGCAGGGAATGGCAGATCTGGGATGCAAAGCATATCTTTCCCTGAAGGCCATGATGTTTTGACTCTGCTACTCTGCCATGTGGAAATTCAAGGTAGAAACCTAAAATTTATTGGTTATAAAGTTGAAGCCTACTATCATTGTTCATATTCTGTTTGGTCATGAGCTAATGATAAGTTCTAACATTTTGAGAATATTTCTGAAAGAATCTCATGTATAAAAATTAAAATTCAATAAACTATAAATAAACTCAGTAAATCATATAGGCAAGACTTGAACTCCGATATATTTATTTTATATTTACTAAATCATAAAAATGTATGCAAACATTGGCAAAAGTTGTTGAAGTTTACATTTTACAATAAAACACTACAGAAAATAAGTTACGAGGCAGGGAGATTAAAGAATAACAAGGCAATATTATGTTATGTTCTACTACCAAATAATACAGAGAAGGAAATCAGATAAACATGAGTCTACAAATGTACATATGCTAATATATTTATTCCTGTACATTTTCCATGTTTCTTAGGGATTATTTACCTTCAGTTATCCACATTCATAGCAAATTACCTAAAAATGTCCAGTTCTACCACAGTCACTGAATTCCTGCTTACAAGATATTGTGACGTGTGGGAATACAGAGTCTTACATGCCATGGTTTTCCTACTGATGTACTTGGCAACCCTGATGGGGAACTTTCTTATTTTCATAGTAGCCACCCTTGACCAGAGTCTTCATACCTCCAGGAATCTGTCTGTCTTAGGCAAGTGCTACATTTCTGTCACTGTACCCAAAGCATGTGTCATCTTCCTGCTTGAAAACAGAGCAATCTTCATTGATGGATGTGCAGTGCAGATCTTCCTCATGCTTTTGTTTGTTTATACAGAACTGCTATTTCTCACCATCATGTCCTTCTACCACTATGTGACCATCTGCCAGGCCCTCCACAACCCTGTGGTCATGAACACGTGGGTCTGTGTCCAGATGACTCTGGCCTCCATACTCAGTGTTCTGGCCTATTCTGGAATCCACTCTAGCAATACATTCAGGCAGCCCTTCTCTAAGTCCAATGTGGTCCATCAGTTCTTCTGTGAGGTCCCCTCTTTGTTGAAGCTCTCATGCTCAAAAGCAATGAAATTTTAATTTTTGTCTCTGCAGTGCTTATTGATGGTGGTTGCTTTGCCAACAACTTATCATCTCATATTTTCTTCTGTGCTCAAGTTTCCCACAAGAAAAGAAAAAGAAAGGCCTTTTCCACCTCTGTTCCTCATGTCCTCATGACAGCTCTGGTGCTTCTGTGTATGTGAAGCCAATCTGCAGCTCACCCACAATTCAGGACATGACCAATGCTGTATTCTATTCTATAGTCCATCCTTTCTTCAACCCTATAATTTATAGTCTTAGAAACAAGCAGATAAAGGAGGCTGTAAAGAAAGTTATGAGGAGAAAGCTTTATTCAGTAAAACAATAAGATAATTATTTCAAGAAACTCTTATTTTAATGAGATGAGTTGAAAATTCTTCAAAGTTAAACTTCTTGCCTATTTAAGACTTTAAGAGACATGGCATGAATTTTCAGGGACAGTCATTCCATTGTGTGTATAGCACAGTAACAACACGATTGTACTTTACTTTGAGATCTCCCCCTTTAAAAAATGAACATTCTCTGGTACCTGACACTCCACTGCAAAACTCTGTCTTTTTCCAAGTAATTCTGTTTCTATTTATCCTTCTTTAAACTTAGAGAATCCTAGAAAATACAAACTATGCATTCATTTTCTTTGATATTTTTGCACACTTATAAAAGAGAGTACCCTTCATTCATCATTTAGTTAAAATAAAGTTTTATTAAAGATCTTAGTCTGATAAAATGTATCTGAGGAACATGTGGTTGGAAATTGAAGTCAAAGATAATTCCCTATATTTCATCATGTGGAAGATCAAATTTTAAATAAGAATTACTTTTGCTCAATGTAAAGAAATATATTTACAAAATTGCAAATCTGTAATATGTTTAGAAAGTCTAGGATTAAAACTTTGTTGGCAGGTGTTAAGTTTTCCATAAAAAAATACCAAAGTGAGGTAAATATATCCTATTTCTATTTTATGATACATTAAGATGATGAAACAAAGAAATTATATATTTATATTGTGTGTTTTTATGTGTTTCATATATTAGGGCCTATAACCTCTAGAGTAACCCTTGAATTATGAGCAGAACTCTGTAACGGCTGACAAATATTTTGCCATATTTGATAAATAAATTTCCAAAACATATTTATTTTTTACCTAAAATCAGAGATATTACTGTTCCATTTTTTAATTTGGGATCATGATTGTCACTCTTTAAAATCAGCACCACATCTTCTGTTACTTCCTAGACTGATTTTATCACATGGCACTGATATATTGTTAGTTAATGAATTATAATATTTACAAATTATG